>WURT03477400.1:0-10006 GCA_009936505.3 Holothuria glaberrima | reverse complement strand
CCCTGATGTCAGCAATCAGTGTTGTTGATAAGACAGATATGGTGGCCATCATGGTAGAGACCTTAAGTTCATATACACTGGATGAAACTTTCTCCAGGATTCCAGCACTGCTCACATGGTATGGTTCATCCAGTGAAATCTGTTCCCCATTAGAATGGACCACAGTTGTAAAGTCTTGGGTATGCCTTATGGTAAGATTCACGCCTGTTGTTCTTAGACCAATTGCATCAATTCGGACCTTTGAATCTTCTCCAAATCTGTGACTCATCTAAACAAAAAGAAAAAGAAAATTTGTTTGACACAAATAAAAGTTATGCTTTTCAATTCACTTAATATGCTTCTTATGAGCAAAAAAAAATCGAAACAATAAACATCAGGGGTGTGCTACCTTTTCGAACACCCGGCCAAATCATGTTGCTGTGACCATCCGGGAGGCCGCATTGGAAGTGAGAGGTGTATATGGAGGTGGTGTCTCACCCTCACCCTCACCCTTTCCTCCACCCCCAACCCCAATTGCCCATCTAGACAGACCCGGATGTGCTAACAATAGTAGTATTGTAGTATGGGCCTACTAATTGTTGGCGAAACTTGCCCTGTTTGGTTTACATCTCTAATTCGTTGACAAAAATGTTAATTCACATTTAGAATGCGTTTTGGCGTCCTTTTCCTCAGCTTTGAAATCTCAAATCATTCCTGGAATTTGCCCCTATGGGAGTCCACTTGGTTTGTGAATGTCCTGAGTAGTTAGGGAAAGGGGTCCTCACCATGAACTTGGTGGATGGTTGGGAAGTGGCATGCACTGCCATTGAGTAACTGTGGGATTTTCGATAGACCGATCTCAATAAATCAATTAACTGAAACCATTACAACAAAACGTAACATGGGATTATCGTATTCTATCTAGAATATCCACTTTACATTGAAGGGAGTGATAGTTTCTTTGTTTTCATGATATGTACTTACGTCAAGTTTAAGTTGCAGTCAAATGACAAGACTTACGAGGGCCAGCCAAAAATGGAGCAAATCGAAGTTGTTTCGTGGGCCGCACAGGAGGCTGCAGGCCGCATTTGGCCTGCGGACTGCAGGTTGCACACCCCTGATAAACATAGTAGCTCGACTTGTGTGCCATTTTGTAATACTTTAAAAGGTGCAGGGATCATTGTGAAAATATTTTTTAATATTTTATTTTCATTGCTGTTGTCATAAAATAGTGGTCAGGTTCTAATTTATCCCATGTTATAAAACAGCAATTATTTTAGAAACCTAATGCAATGGCTGAATGCAGCAACTTATTCAGTAACTGTTTAGCTTATAGATCACATGAGCAATTAGATGCAAAAAGTGTTGTGGATCCTAAATTGACATACCATATATTTTCTAATAAACGCCCCCTGTAAATTTTTGGAAAGGCAAAAGAGTTGTTTAGTGGTCATTTCCTGAGAGAAGTCGGTGTTTGATTTTTTACTAAAAATAGCAACAACAGTTGCAGGGAAATGACAACACTTTAAGGAAGCTGGGAGATAAGACACCTGTGTCCTGCAAGTTATCCTTCAAAACTACATCTAAGAAAGTCATAGCTCATTTAAGGACTCTAATTTAAACTTTAGCAAAAAGTTACCTTTTAATTAAAATGTACCCTCAAATAAATGCCCCTCTTTTAGAAAATGCAACACCCTGGGGTGTTCATTAGAGAAAATATGGTATATGTTTGTTGTTCAGATCAACTGAGAGTGTAATGCATGTCACATGAATGTTGACAATTGCTCATACCTGAATTTCAATCTCTGAATTATTTGTGAGTCTGTAAATTCCATCATTCATCATCTCATAGGTGATGCCATCAAAGTTAGTCACAGATGATGCCCTCACAGAACATGTCCTGACATCCACACCAGGGGGTAGGGTGATGACAGATGTGGTGCAGTCTTCCCCTGACCAACCTAGACTGCACACGGAACAGTCTGGACTTCCCCTCCATTGCTGGAAGCAAATACATTCTCCAGAGTCTTTACTGCAGTGACCATGGCCATTACATGGTATCCCATTGTCATTATTAGATTGGCATCTTTTATCACACTCCTCACCCCAGTACCCCTGGAAACACTGGCACATATTTTTGGTGTAAATACCAAAATGACATCTCTTTTCACAATTTTCACCACCATAGCCAAGCTGGTAACTATCAGGAAAGGCATTACAGAGTTTCCTACCAGGCCAATCTGGTAGCTCCAACAAAACTTGGCACTCATGTGAAAATGCTAAAACAGCATCCATGCCACACTCCTCCCTGCTGGTAGAGGCAATGGTATTCATGCATTCATGGTGGGCACTGCTTACTAAAATATCTAGACTGCCACATGCATCAACAATAGGACCCTCATGGAGAAGTTTGCCACATATTTCTCGAGCAGAGTTTTCTGCATCTTCACTGGGGAACATGATCACTGTAGAGACATCTGTATCTATCACAGTTATGGGTTTTACAGGAACATCAGAAGGCCACCATATGGGTGAAATGGTGACATCCACTGGAAGCAAAATGTCTGTTCTCCTTACAATGTCCACTACCACATGGCCCTTTCCACCATCCAGGGGCCACAACCCAATTATGGAGGGTCCTGATACAACTACTCTTGAGAACCAACTGTTTGCTACTTCTACCAAAGTGAATGGATAATCCCACACAACAAGCTGATCTATTACCCCAACAAATACACCATTTGGTGACACAAATGTCCCATTTAAAGGAGTTCTCCATGTTCCTAGTCCAATGCTTCCACCAGAAACCAGTACATCCACGATCAGAGGGTAGTGTCGACTCACGACCACTCCACTGTGGGTGCAATGGAATCCTATAATGCCTCTGCCTGAATCAATCACCAATGTTACCTGTATCCACACATCCTGTATAACAGTAAGATGGGTATCATGTGTCTGCCATCCCACATGGACACGGAATGTCCCCGTAGATCCTACAGTCACAGCAATGATATCAGTCTCACTGAACGATATCAGAACTCCACCAGGGTTACCAAGGTACTTGCAATAGATCTGCACTGTACTTGAACCTCCAGTTCTCCAGGTACCAAATGGAAAGGGCAGTGTTGTTACCCCTCCACCATTAAAATGCAGACTGTACCCACCAGCTCTAGGTGTAGCAATGACGGTGTGTCCTGTGAATGTCCTTCCAATATATGTTCTATAGATGAGACTGTCTGTGATAGGAATCCTATACCTGCCACAGTACCTCAGAATAAGATTTCTTTTTATTCCATGGTATTTATGACACCCAACTAATCCATACTGATTTAAAACACAGTCTATGTCATTAACAGGATCAGCACAAAGGGTCACATTTGGTACACTTGGACCACAAATTCCATATGTTGTGTAGTTAACAGAGACAGACAGCTGAATGCTGAGGTAGACACCTTGGGTGCGTAAATCAATTTTAAATCCTGCAGGTCCTAAAATGACAAACACCCCTGCAGAGGTTGATGTGACCTTATACTGATTGTTAGAGCCAAAGGTCACTTGTGATTTTAATGTAGCCTGCTCATCATTAAGTACAATAAGAGGAGGGGAATGCAGGTCTTGAGGAGCTTGTAATACCAGTACAGATCCCTCCACTCTTAAAGCAATGGTGGTTATGCAAGATTGCTGGTTGTTACAATTGACTTGGCGTAACTGAATCTCTGTGTTGGCAAAATGATCTTGATAAAAGATGAAGTCACCAGTTTCTCTGTAGTCAAAATGAGATCCATCAAAGACAGTGAAGTATCCATTGCCATACACACTGCAGTAATGTACCACTGGGGTCAGTGGTTGAGGATGGACCAGCAATGAGCAATCTTCACCAAACCAGTCTTGGGTACATGAGGTACATCCACCATTGGAGCTCCAATTGATTTCACACTGACAAGATCCTGAATTCTGTAAACAATACCCATGGTTATTACATGGTGACACAGATCCACCCACACATATACTAGAACAGTGAGTTCCCCAGTAACCATGAGCACATACACAACCATCCACCAAATTTGTGTCACCATAGGTACACTCAATGTTACAGTCAGCACCACGCCAAACGGGAAAGTAAATGTCTGAGAAATCAAGGCACACACTTTGACCTGGCCAAATAACTGGGTTGCCTAGATAGATTTGACAGTAATCTGCAATTGCAAGTACAATGCTCAAAGAGCTGTATTTACTTCCTGAGAATGAAGAATCCCTTACACAGGCATAGAAGAGGTAATCTCTCTGCTGTTGGCTAAAGTCACAAGATCCCCAGGCTGGGTTGTTGATGATGGTAGACTGGCAGATAGATGTATCATATTCAAACTGAATAAGTGAGTACTGAGGAGTCAACTGCACCACAATTCGATCTGAGAAACGCCACTGAGGAGGGACTGCCACTCCTACCACTTTGTGAATGATTAAGTGGACTTGAAACACTTGATCATACATGATGGTACCATCTCCCTCATCAAATTTCCAAAGTCCTCCCAGATCAGGGTATGTTGGTAAAACATTTATTTTGCTAGTTATTTCTATGTCTGTCAATTCAAACTCCTTCCTCCAGATACGAACCTCATCTATCGTACCATAAAAACGGAGCTGAGTTGGTATCAGACCACCATCAGTACCTGGTTGCCATTGCCCTACTGATAGATACCCTCCAGGGATGAAGATGTCTGTAGTTAATCCAAACCTGTAAGTACTGCTCACTACATTAAAGTCTGGTGATACAAGGTAGACCTTGAGTAGATGTGATTCCCTTCCCCAAGAGAGCATCACTCTTGTCCAAACATCCAACTCCAAGACAAGTCCTGTATCCCACACATCAGTGCCAATAGACACCCTTAATGTTTCATTGCAATGAACTGTAAAATCTACTTCATAAGCATAAGAGATAAGGATACCTTGTTTGCTATGAATTAGTACATATAGATCAAAAGTTATGTCAGTGTCACCTTCCAAAGCATCATATATGGGACCTGATATAAGATACCCTCCATTGGTATCAAGGCAGTAACCAGCTCCCGTCAGATTACAATATTCTTGGTATTCACTGCCAGCAAATATTGGACCAAACAAACTGTCCTCTTCTCTGATACGCCACCAAACAGCAGCTGTAGGAGCATCAATGAAGATGTCATCTGTGGTGTTGCCATTACAGGATCCACAGACCCCTATGGACTGCTGGCAAGATATGAAGGGTGACAGTCGAGATACCACATTTAGAGATCTATCCACCACTCTCACAGAGAATGAAATGTCCAAATCAGAAGATGTTATCTCATATGCTAATGTACTTGTGTGTCTGATGGTTAACCAACCAGCACTGAATGTCACATTGGCCAAATCCACTCTCTCTCCATTGTTCCAAATTAAGACCTGGCTGTTGTGGGTGTACCCTGCCCTCATAACAAGGACATCCGACCCCTTCCTAACAGCATACCCAACAACACATGATGATTGATTAAAACATGGTATTATTCTCAACTGGGCCTCAAAATCTTGACTTGAGTCAGACATCACAATGAATTCTCCAACTTCTTTGAAATCAGACAGCATCCCATCAAAACTGGTCACATGACCCTGTCCATACACCAAGCAAAATGGGTGGGTATTTGTGTTAGGTACTTGAGGTTGCACTGAGGAACAATCACTTCCAGTCCAGTTGCCACTGCACTCAAAACAGTTACTCTCCTGAGTCCAAGCAGGATCACAAATGCATTCTCCACTGGTCACATTACAAGCTCCTCTCATATTACATGGATTGTTAGCTCCCCCAGGACATTCCTCCAGACAGTTTGATCCCCAGTAACCATGGTAACAGTGACACTCCCCTGTCTCTGAGTCATATGCTCCTGATACACATGCTCCTGTGGAGCAACCTAAGTCTTTAAATTGCTGTGAGTCAGTGATGTTATTACACAGCTTTTCAAAGGGTGAAACATCAAGATCGAGGGTATTTTGACAATAGCCCGCAAACTGACTCAGTGTAGGGTACCCTGCAGAAAGACTGCCCTGGACGGCAATGTTCCAAATGCAAGAGTCCTGGAAGAAATTGGCAGTAGCTACTCCAAGAGTTTCACAGTCAGTAAATACAGAAGTGTTAAAGATGAGATTATCACACCATCTCAGAGCATCATTCCAGAGTATTTCTCCATTAAATTTGTTGTAAAGTCTTGTCTCAAAATCAAATTTGTTTGGTTGGCCATCAGCTAGTGGTGCCCCTGCCATTACCCAGGTTGGACTGATCCTAGCAGAAACTCTGAGAGGATAGTTGTGTACTAGGTCATAAGTAACATCACCTCTACCTTCCAAAAGTTTCCAGGCTGCAGCAAGATAAGCAATTCCTGGTCTAACATTAAGCTCTGAATTCCACCAAACCTCTGTTGCTGTGAAGGTACGGGCCCATATCACTACTTCATCAATGTATCCTACATAATTTCCATCTATAGGACTCAGAAGATCAGGATGCCATGTACCAAGTGTCAGGGTACCACCTCTCAAGGTTAAACCTTCTGTAATGCTGAAGGATGAACCACTTAATCCTTCATGGTCAATGTAAAAGATGGTTACTCCCCTCTCTTTGTAAAAGAAGTTGACAGAAACAAACACCCAAGAGTCTTGAAGAGGTATGACATCTGTTCTATGTGATTCACCATTGAGGATGATGGAGAGAGTTCCTTCTATGGTTACACCAAACTGAAGAATGTCAGAAAAGTAACCCACTACAACCCCTTCCCTTTCCTCAATTTTCATGTGGAATTCTATGGCAAAGTCAGTTTCTGATGGCATTAGATCTTCAGAAGGATCGCTGATGCAGTAGGATTGATTGAAGTGTAACGCATAGCCAGCAGGGGTAATATCCCTGACCTCCCCAGGGTGGAGATACAGTTTGGAATTTACAGATGGTGGCAACTGATAGTTGTCTACAAAATCATTGTTGATGTATGAGTAAGAGGCATTGGTGGAAGGATCCATGGTGAAGCAGTCACCACATATGCCAGAGATGATAGATGAGCAGTCTGTGAGAAAAACATGAACATCGATGGTGAAGTCACCCACTGATATAACTGTGTGGCTTCCATCTGGTGCTTGCAACTTAAATGATGTTATAGAGGTTTGATTGAGAATGTGTCCTGATTCAAAGATGACTCCAATGCCATCCCTCCAATCCAATGGTACAGTTTCATCATTCACTACAAGTTGGGTAAAGTCATTTACATCCTCTCCTGGAATGGATATGACAATGTCTACACCAGTCATCTCAAACCAAACAGACCTTACACAGTAAGTGTCCCTCTCACATGGTACTTGCCTCAAATAGATACCAATATCGCTTGTCTGTGTTAACACATATTCTCCAAAATTCTCTATAACAAATCCTGCTCCAAGATATGTGACATACCTTCCATGTCCAAACAGCACACATGAATGTGATTCAAGATTAGGTATTTCAGTAGATGACACCGAACAGTCTAGACCAATCCATCCATTTGAGCACTGGGCACAGGATGTGTCCTCTTTGGTAGGAAGAGGGCATGTGCATGTTCCATCATCCCTAGAGCAAATTCCAACACCACCACATGGTTCATTAGCTCCACCATTACACTGAAACTGACAGGAATCACCCCAGTACCCATCAAAGCAGTGGCAAGTACCATCATTGTCCAGCTCATACCCTGACAGGCACTGAATGTTACATTGTGCACCAATCCACCCAGGAAAGTGTCTGGTAGGGAATGTCCTACAAAGTTCTTGTCCTGGCCAGCCATCAAGTTCCAATATTTCCTGGCATTCATCAGCATAAGCTAGTATCACCTCCATTACTGCATCAGTACCTACTTGTACAGCATGGCTAAGACATAGCAGGTAATAGTGTTCCCCAGCATTCAAGGTTTTACATTCATTGGCAAGTCTGCCAGAAAAGATGACATCTTGACAGAAGTTGGTAATACTGATGTCCACATATTCTTCCAACACCTTTGGATAAATGGTGGTGACAGATCTTGGAGAGTACCGCATGATGTTAGCAGTCGAGTACATCCACTGTGGTTGTCCCCATGGTTTAGTAGGCAGATAGATGGATATGATAGAAACAGCATCATACACAACATTACCTTGGCCTTCATTGAAATGCCAATAATGCACCAGCCCATGTACCCCACCAACGTTCACCTCCATACCTAAACGACTGAGAAGTTCAGATGATGTCAGAGCACGATTCCATAGTTTGATTTCATCCAACCAACCAGCAAACCCTTCATAAACTATAGGTCCGGTATAACTGAAGGATGGGTACCACTGACCCAGTGCAAGGTATCCACCAGGCAGGAGAAGCTGGTCTACGTCTGTTAAGTACACATCCTCTATCTGCCAGTCTGCTGAGGTCCTGTAGGTGAAGATTCGTAACCTCCCATGCTCCTCCTGCCATACCAGGGCTACTCTATACCACACATTGGGCAACACAAGAAGAGAAGTCTGATATTCCATTTCTTGGTAAGAGATGGTTACTCTAGAATGACAGATTACTGCAGCGAAAGTTGTAACCTTCACATAAGACAATATTGCCGAACATCCATCAGTGTTCTCTAGTTTCAATTCAAATTCGATAGTGAAGTCAGATCCAGTAAAGGTGTTAATGGCATCTGACCTAGCCACAGAGTCATCAAAATACAATGAGTAACCAGCTTTGGAGCCCTTGATATGACGTTTCTCCTGATATGGGCCATGGTTATAAACAAAGAGGGATATTTCAAATGGTGGTACTTCCCATGCTTGTCCAAACATTTCATGAATTTCTTCCTGAGTGATACCGCCATGTCCCGAATCTGTGTCCCGTTTGGAAATGCATGATACTTGTACAGACCCATCAGAGCAAATGATGCGACCATCAGGAAGCTTGAGGTCATCTGTAGAATCCTGATCACAGGAACTTAGTAAGCCACCAGCATCCCCGCAGACAACTTCCTTGGACCGCACACGGATGTCAAGATAGCGCCCTCTGACAAAGATGTCCACAAACACTGATGCTGTTTGCTCAAGCCTATAATGAGCATATCCAGCTCTCCTCAGGGTAAAACCAAGGCCCAAAGACACTGGGGAGCCAAGTCCAATTTCCTCACCATCAAGCCAAACATAGCCATGAAGTTCTTCATTTGTGTAACCACCATGTATAGTAATCACAGTACCGTCACCTACCCTAGCAGCAAAGGCATTTATGCAAGAAATGTCAGAGTCAGCAAAACATGGCACCATTCGAATATGAGATTCAAACTCTGATTGGTTAAATAACATGTACTCCTCCTCTCCTGAGAATGCATATGCAGTACCATCAAAAGTGATAAACTGCCCCTGCCCATAGGCCCTTCCAAAATAAAATCCACCTGGGCCTACACTTCTAGGTGGGCCAACATAAACAGAGCAATCTCTTCCAGATTTCTGGGCTTTACAAATGTTACAGATGCCATCTTGGACCACTCCAGGGTAGCAGGTACAATTTCCAGATGTTGGGTCACAGATACCATTATTAAAACAAGGACTGGTTGCTCCACCAGGACACTGATGCTCACAGTCAACTCCCCAGTAACCTTCCATACACTGACAGAAGCCTGGATCTGTCACATTCAAAACTGTAGCCTGTTTGGAAAGCAAGAAAAAAATGTATGAAAATTTCTTTCAAACCTTTAAATTATAATACAAAAATCAACTTGGTAAAAATACAGATTGTATACAATGAAATAAGCCATGATTAATTGTGCATGCATGCGTGTGTGTGTGTGTTTTTCTTTATTTTGTGGCAGGTGATTACAGATTTTGGTATCTAAAGTAATTCACCAGGAAGGTTAATAGACTAGTCCATAACAAGTTCAAAGTTAGAAGTCTGACCATCAAAACCCACAGTACACCAGCTTGCCATCTGCACTAGCCTGCAAAACTGTAACTTAATATAAACATTTTATTGTGTAAGAGTGTGTCTTTCCATATC
>WURT03477290.1:0-22064 GCA_009936505.3 Holothuria glaberrima | reverse complement strand
TGCAGAATAACAGGTCAGTGATTAACCAATCAGAATGCAGGATTCTCAATAACGGATGGCTAGAGGTGGTAGAATAAAAGTTAAATTTAGTGAAACTGTCAGAATATTGGCCAAGATGAAGAGAGATTTGTAATTCTTTTTCACATCAGGCTTCATTATCCAGAGGATGACTGCAGTATAAAAATGACAAAATGTCTCACCCCAGGGTGCCTAAACTCTCTTTACAAAGTTTACTTCCTCCCCCTCCCTCACTACCCCCACCCCACCCCACCCCTGCATCTCATCAGTTGTCTAAGCACCTCCTACCAAGCAGCTGAATTTCCCAGAATTTAACACTAAATTGCAAGCCCATTAAAAATAGTCTATTGACATATAAACTGAGAATCTTAAGTGTTGTCTTTCTGTACAGCCACTTTGCTATGCAACCATCATCATCTTCATCCTACTGACCAATCAAAGTGATGTACAAAAGAATGGAGTCGTTTAAATTTGTGCCTTGTTAATGTCAACCAAAGTGCTTCCCCAGCATGTGAAATGGGTTGGTTGGTCTCAGTTAGCTTACAGTTGCCAGAAGATTAACAAAAATGTTTTTGATTCAAGTTGGTTTATACCATGATTAATCAACCAAATAAATCAGTAAAAATTGTGTGTAGGTTAAGGCTGTCTTTATTAATTATTTATGCAACTAGGTTATGGTAGTTGCATAATGAGGTCAAGAAACTGAGTTTCTTAGCTGCAAAGAGGTTTTTGTAGTAGAGTTCCAACCAAGCATGGCATTTCAAAGGTTGTTGCAGTTGGGGGAGGGGTAAAAGGACCTGCAACCCTTTGTCCCCCCCCAGATAATGTGCAGTATTACTTTTTGTCCCAAAATTTTTGTTAACTGAGGCCAGTTATACCTCAGAAAAATGCCTAATCCAAGAACTGAAATGTTCAGCCAGCCCCTACACCCCTCCCCCAGCCAGGGCCAATCTTAGAAGCCTGATGGTCCTGCATGATGTCTGTTTGAAATAGAATTGACTAGTAGTTAGACTAAATTTGAAGTTTACATAAAGGTGATGTAAAAACTATTTTGTGAGTTCATTTAGCATCACGTAATATGTAATGGTTAGCTACTTATTTTTCTTGCTGTGGATGTAAACCAGTAAATAAGATTGTAAATCTGTCATATTTGATAGGATCCAAGCCTGGGGACTGGAGGAGGAGAAAGGGGGAGGTAGAGGAGGGTAGTAGCATACCTCCTACAGAAAAAAAAATTACCATTGCATTAATGCATTATAGTATATCTTAACCCCCTAGAAAAAATTTCCCCATCATCCCTAGAAAGTTTTCTCCTCCCCCCCCTACATGAAGCTATTTTGTCCCCTTTCAGTCCCTTGTCTGGCTATAGCCCTGTGGGGATTGTGGCAGGTGGTTTTTAGGGTTGCTTTCATCAAAAAGGTAATTTGGGTATTTTCTATGTCCACAGAACTTTTATAAAATGTCTGAAGTAGTAGTGTTGTACAACTTATGAAACTTTAATTAAAAGGCTTTCTAAACTTGACATCCTGTTACAAAATTGTGTACTGGAAGGATTTGGTAGGAGATTTAAATCCCCACCATAACTTTATCATTGTGTTTTTGTGCCATCTTATTGATTCTGGTTTATAGAACAGGTGACCACAATGTCCCCTGTAAATGTGCTCTGGTATGTACATGATTCTGACCTCATTACACATCCATGCTTTTATTTTATTTGCTCATACTCAGCAGTAAAATGGGTATCAGACAAATGCTACCCCTGTATGCTCTTTAGTGAGTGAGTCCATCAAGCTAATTATACAGAACCAACTAAGAATCTTCAATCCTGATATCTTAAAACAAATTTAAAATGCCAGAAGTTTTTGCCTCTTTGTCTAAATAGTCAACAGTTCCATACACACCCACACAGATTGGCTAAGAAAGAAAAATGCAAAACAGAAAAAAAAAACGTTAAACAGTTTACCTTTATTGGTCCAGTGTAGTTGCCTTTCTGTGTTGTGGGGACTCATTTCCCTTTTTTTAGTTGCCTTGAGTGTCTTTGTAATGGATCACAGTAATTTCTTAACGAACATTTGATAGCAGTGATATATCATGATCAATTTACTTTAACTCATGGGTTTTCCTATTCTACCAAGTGGGCACTTAAACTGATAAATCAGCGCTTTCAACAAAGTCCTTCAAAGCCCGAAGCAAGGCCTTATTCACCAAAAATACACAATTTACAACTAACACTACTAAAGTATTCCAGGAGGGAAAGAGAGACAGGGAGACCGAGTGCAGTAATCAACATTAATTTCAACAGTCTTTTGAAGAACTTTTCTTAACTTGTAATGAGGAGGGGAAATACGTCTAATGGTCCTCTTGAATCGTTAATGCAATACCTCGGAGTGCTGTTTTACGGCTATTTTGATGAAATCCTCCATGGCTTTTGATTGTCGATCATTAATCATTGTTGAATAAATACTAGTCACAAGCCATGGACAAACAGCTAGCGCATCCAACAGTATTTACTCGAAGGAGCAGGTCCGCGCCGACAGGGAAAATCAAATTTTACACATGTACCCTTGACAATATTACGGCAGAAGTTTTACCTTTTGCAATAATTATAGAAATAACATTGACTCCAAAGTTCATGCAATTTTGGTGACTAGAATTAGTAGTAAATGTAAGACAAACATTTACAGTATCCTATTCTATTTCTGATCATGTGATAACTGTTTATCTAATTTGTAAGATAGAATGTCTGCTACTCATCTTTAAAGACATGAGGTTGGGATTTCATCTTAAAACTTACTATTACCGAACCACTAACCATAAGTACTTCCTGTGAAGGATGGAGGCACCTTCATGTCTAGAGGAATGAGTCTGTTGGTGGGGTGGGGTGAGGAGGGGATCGGACAGGGTATATCCACAAAATTTTTGGAAAGATATCTTCATTTTTCATTTTATCTTATTGGCCAAAATAGGTTTTTTGTGATGCAGTTTAATAGTCAGGCCTGTTACATACAGGAAAATTTGTTTGGTCATAGAAGTTGTTTACTACAAACATCTGAAACATAGATGGTGTGATGTCTCTATATCGCCTTGTTTAAAGAATTGATAAAGCACAACAACAGAGGAAATAATAACCAATCTTCCATCCATTGGTCAATTTGAATGTATGTGTTCATAAGTGTATGTGATTTTTTTCTGGGGAGGGAGTGGGTGGGGGAACTTCACTGTTACTGCTGTTTTTGCCTGATGAAAGTCTGTATTAATACCTGAGAAAGATTGTCAAATTTTATCCAAAAATCTGCTGAAGATGTAGATTATTTCCCCAATTTGGGAGGGGCAGGGGCACTGTGCCATGGAGTGAATTACTGTAATAGCTTCTGCATGGCTGCACCTATGGCTCATATGCCTATGCATGTTACAGACTGTACCTGCCCCATCTATAAGTAGCTGTTCATGCTGTTGTCAGGGGCATCCCTAAGGATCAATGAGTGGGGGGTGCTGGACATTTTTTCCCGACAAAACAGGCCACATTCCCGACAAAAAATGCCTCAACACCTATGTCAAGAAAGTTTAACTCATAAGCAATGGCATAGCCAGGAGTTCTCTCACAGGGAGGGGGAACGCAGTATGTTCTTTGATCGCCGGCCTGGGGGGTCTAAGGGGTGGGAGTTTCCCTCTCCCCTTTGAGAAATTTTTTGAAAAATTAGGTGTCCTTACATGCCATCTGGTGCTACATATGTAGGACTACCATATTCCTCTAAACTGAAAGTGGAACATAACTTTTAAAGACTGATCAAAAGGAGGGTTATTTGAGTGCCGGCAGGACTATCTAAGCGGAGTGCCACCATTGGTTGGCACAGAGCTTACAAGAAAATTTTTTGAATTTACAAACCCCCCAGACGGCCGGAAAAGGCACTTCCTGAGTGTTTTAAACTGTATGTACGAAGCCTTAAAATAGGGATCTCTCGTCTGAAATTTCTCAATTAATCAAAAAAAAAAAATCTATGAAAAATTAAACGAAAAATTGACAGCCCTACTAATTTATGAACTGGTTTTCCCCGATCTTGAATTATGACCAAAAAATAGTTTCTTTATGGTCGATTTCTCAACCATAATGATATTTTATTTGGGTTCTTATCAGGAATAAGTGCCGTTCGGAAAAGTTACTTTAGCAGATTGTAGCGGTCGGCAATACTGTGTCCTGGTCGGGCAAGACCGCCGCTGACCGGCAGATTTAGATTTTGTTATCTGCCGAGAAGCCAAATGCTGCAATATTTTAAGCTGATTTCGCTAGCTTTGTTTGCCTAATACGTGCAGATCGGAAGTTCGGGCTATAGCCTTGTCTTCCGGGCTAAAAACAGTAATCAAACATGAGGATTTTTACTATGCACACAAAAATATAAAGAATATAACAGCTATATTCGTTTTCGAGGAAATCAGAACGATTTGCCGGGAGGCTCAGTTTTCCTTTCAAAAAATGGGACAATACCGATTAATCGGGACGGATGGTAACCCTAAACATATGCTACCCGTTCAATAATTTACCCATTTTAAGTACTAAAAGAAAATCGGCATCTGGTTGCATAATAACCATGATCGACAACAGCCATTCGATTTCTTTATGATGCAGCAGGTTTGAAGGTTGGGAACTCGGATTACAAAAGCTGCTATGCGGGATTTCGCAATAATCTAAGGCACGTTCTGTCCTTGAATTAATAATGGGACAAATAGTGGACATGAAGGATGCATGCGAAGCGTGCCGAAAAATAGACTTTTAAAGACCATGTGGTAATGTTTCTAGGAACTGCATCTACAGAAGGAGTCGGAAAAGCAAGCTTCTTTCAATCATCGGAATACAAAATGTATGCACCCTTAAGTTTATAGGAAACTTGAATGCCTCCAACTTAATGAGTTAAGAAGTGAAAAACTAGCGCATACTGCACTGACCCGACTGCTACATGACAGTAAAACACAGTGACGTGGCAGACGGGTCAGTTAGGTGTGTGCTGAATTTTGTTCTCGACCTCACTGTCTGTCCCGATTGCAATCAGACAGTCTTCTTCGACTTCATCAGAAATACCAGTGTTTGATATTCGGAGTGAAATCGGGGGGAAAAGGGAGGGTCGTCGCAGTTTAGTAAGGCCCTGGCAGTGTTCAGCTGTCATTGACCCAAAGGCAGCTCATCTTTTAATAAAGAAGCCTTTGCAAATCAGACGACAGCTCTGTGTGCTTGATCATGTGTGACTTATAAACAGTAGACAGACTTTTGAATATATCCACCTCAGCAATGTGCACGTACGGTTTACCTGCAATCCGACTGTGACCCGACACACCTGACTTCTGATACCGCCAACTCATCCCCGACGAGCAGTCAGGGTGAGTTGCATCACATTCCAAAAAGGCTTTTATTGCACAGTTTTGGGTATGCATTAAGTAAACGATAGTCATCAATAAAGTTCTCGACAATTCTGTAGCCCCAAATATAATATTTTTTCTAAAAAAGTCAGGAAACTGCAAAAGAAAGAGGCAATTTTTTCCTGACAGCTAGTGAAATTTCCCGACAGACGACACTGAATATTTCTGGGGGTGTAGCAACCCCCATACCCCCTGGTAGTTACGCCCCTGGCTGTTGTCAGAATTTATGCTATAGTGAAATAAGTCTGTTGGGTCCTTCTTGTAATGTTTTACATATTACGTGTGATGTGAAGGGCCTATGTTGTATCTGTCAAGAGTAAATGGTTTCATTGCCTCAAGTGTGACATAACATGAGCCTCACATTTTCAAGATGGATCATGTAATTGGGTGACAGCTTTTACAGGTATGAAATGATCGGAGTATACACACCCATGCAAGCATATCATCACAACACTCTTGTACCTGACACAATGATGATTCATTCTCAGGGGGAAGCTTTGAAAAAAAATCATCTAAAGAACAAGACAATAACAGGTAGTTGTAGAAGAATCAAGGCAGGCATAAATATCTTTCCGCTGGTGATGAAAAAATGATTAAGCATGCAGACACGTCACCTGTTCATGCCTCAGGTGTGAATGATGATTGGTGTTAGTGAGTTGTCAGAAAGATGAATTTGATCTCTGTAAAAATGTCATTTTTGTGAACTACATCTATGTATGAAGTGCAGGTTCTGTGCCTTATGTTTGCTGCTATGAATAAGCAATGACCAAGAATTCTGTGATCTTTTCCAAAGTTCTCATCTTGGCTCTGCCCTTCTTCTGATTGATTTGAGATGAATTTTGCAGCAATGGAGTAAGAAAGTGGAGAAACTAAAAAACAGAGCATATTGAACCCTTTATTATAACATTGAGATGTTTAAAAAGACTCCCAAGGAAGAGCCAATAATGAAAAGTGAAATAATTGACCGGGATTATGTATAGGCAATGTTTAGAAGTCTGGCTGTTCAGATGACAGTGGTGCCTCCGAATGACCACTTACAATGGCAAAATATCTATCCGGCACTGTTGTGTAAATATCCATAAATCATCGTCTAACAGGAAGGTTCTGGATTTTATGACACCCTTTGTCAACCGTTAACATGTCATGCATTAAACTTCGTTCTGAATTTTTTGCTGGTCAACAAATGTGAACCTATTACTTTTTAAAATCTCACTCTTTCTATTGGTTGTCAGAGTTGGTCATTGCTGCCAAAGTTAATAACTTTTATTTTTCTTACATATGCATCTGCATTTATTGGAGGTGGGTTACATTACATCCTGTCAGTAACATACATCTTCATTTATCAGATGGGCTAGTTTGATAGTCACGGTCGGTAGGCATAGGACCAGCATGTACCGTGCTTTTTATGCTGTTTTCGTCACGGACAAGAATGGCCATAAAACCAATTTTAGCAATGTTTTTTTCAATATCAATAAAACATCCTGCTTTTCTGTCATGAAATTACTGCAGTAGATGTGACTGAAATGTAATGACAGTTCTGATTTATAGCTTCATCTATAATTCATCCTCTTCCTTCTTTCTTATCACTCTCACTCTCACTCTTAAAGTTACATGAAATGAGATTTTTTCATCTTTCCTTTCGCATCATTCAACTTGGAAGCAAAGCAATTTGGGAGTCAGGTGATAGTTCGTTAAAATATGTCAGTGTTAACAGGGGGCAGTGATCCATTAGATTGATAGAGTATAGAAATTCTTGTTTCATGCCCTTGCTGAAGGGATTGCCGAGAGTGTCTATCAAGTATAAAGGAACTCGATTAGGAAGTAGAGTAATCCTTTACCCCATCAGTAATTGTAATATTCAGATTTTCAGTAAGATTTGGTTATACACACCTATGGTACTATAGTCTTTAAACATACTCCAGTGTAAAGGTGAGTTACTCAAATACTTAAGGCTTCATATGTGGACATCAATCCCAGTCGAAAAGTGGGGGACATTAATAACAGAATTAATATGAAAAAAATTATAAGAGGATATGTGGATTTTGTGGTCAAGCTTCATGGGGGGGGGTGACATATTCCCTCCCCTTTATTTTGATGCTGACAGCTTAAGTGTATTATCCATATTAGCAGCTAATTACAAGTGATCTTTATCATTTTCTTATTTGAAGAAATTCTCACTTTATTATCTCTGGGACATATTTCTTGATGCATGGGCTTCAATCGTTGAAAAAAATGTAATCTCATTTTATTTAGGTGGGGTCTTTTCATAAAAATGAAAGTAACACAACTGTTAGGCA
The DNA here is from genome assembly GCA_009936505.3 of Holothuria glaberrima. Taxonomy (NCBI): domain Eukaryota; kingdom Metazoa; phylum Echinodermata; class Holothuroidea; order Aspidochirotida; family Holothuriidae; genus Holothuria; species Holothuria glaberrima. Next base: position 14,340 of record WURT03477290.1, on the reverse strand, counting down.
TGGTTTGCAAGGTCTTAAGAGGTGTGTTAAAAAATTACCCCATTTATTAATCTGAAAGGTAGAAAGATTGGCAGAAGAGTTTTTAAAACCTTTATGCCAAAGGATTTGTTTATAAAGTCACTAATCTCAAAAGCTCTTTGCTTAGAAGTAGTCTTCAGTCAGGAACTGTGCATCTGGTATGGTCTGGATTAGTGGCTTGTATACCTGAGAATCTTCAAAAAACACCAGACTTACTTTCTCTTAAAGGTTGAGTGACATGAAAATAACATACTTGGATATTTGATGTAAAAAGCATTAAAAATCCAGAAAGTACCTGCAATTCCTATTAAAATCCATCAAATATTGACCATTTTACAGGGTAATTTTATTCATTGTATCATGAATAAACTTGAGCTAAATATGCAAATATGTGACATCGAATGATGAACATACCATATATATGGCTCATGTTAGATTTAATTGTTTCTTCAACCTTAATTTCAAGGACACTGGTAGCATTGGTACCCCCAGACGGGTCTATTATGAAAGTTAAAATTCTTTCCTTTAGGAACATTGATATCGCTCAACAAACTGTAGTCTGTTTGATCAGTAATTAAGAGATCATTTATTTAGATTTATATAGGGTTAACAAAAGAAATCTTAACACTGTGCAACACTCCACATCATTGTTTTTGCATAAAGGCAATGAGTGTCTTCAGAAACCATCATAACTCCGAAGACATATATTTTGAGAACGGTAAAATCATGATTATAGCTAGCAAACAGTGAGTGGTGGTCGAATTTTCTGAAGTGGTGGTTTAAATTGCACCACCTGGGGTTGGGGTGTCCCCCTCCCCTTTTGAAAATTTTTGCATAAGTTGTAGTGCTTAGATGCAAAATGGTGCTATATATAATAATATTTTGAGGCCTGTAGGTTCCTGTTAATTCCTCATATATAATATTATGGTTCTCCACCATCACTGACAATTTCACAATTTTCTTTACTAATTTGCCGCAGTACTGTCGTAAAATCAGGTTTTTAATATAATTGAACTTTTGGCTTGGACCAGAGTGCTGGTCGCACAGGTGCACAAGTGGTGGTCGGTAATATGTATTTTGTTCTGTAGTAAAGGTCCGCAATTGTGAGTGCCAGCTAGAGCCGACCACTGTGGCTACATCCCTGGGTAAAAGGTTTTGAAATAATTCCAACAAATCTTTCATTGGAGGACTTAATTCTTTAACTGACAAGTGAAACAGCTATTTTTGGTGGCATGTCACACAACCTTTAACTGTTTATTTTTATTCTTGTATCCACTAATGTTGAGCTATTGGCAGGAACCCATGGACCAAAAAGCAGTTATGAGTCTGTCAGTCCATCTGTCTGTCCGTTCATCCATCCACTCATCTGTATGTTGTCTATCTGTCTGTTCATCTGTCTACCAGGATAGAGCATGAATAATAGATGCAAAGTAACTCTGTCATTCCCTTTCTCTCTAGCAACAACAATATGTAACTTGTCACAAAGTGACCATTCAGCTGTCGACTTTAATTAGCTCTTCTGAGTATTGCCACTGACCGTATTAAGGTAACTACTCTGATATTAAGTAAACAGCTTCACTTCAATTAAACATTTCAAATGTGCATTTTATGCAACTTGAGGCTAGATCTGCTAGTCTGTTTTGACGGCCTTTACAGTGATCACAATACATCAGTCATTGTTTCATCCTAAGGGCTAATTTGCCAAATATCATATTGCATGGCTTGCTAATGGGGTTATTGACTCAAAAATTATACCAAGTTGATTGATCTTTGAAGGTAAAGTGGAAGAATTATTCTTCTATGGTAAGATAAAAGAGTTATTTAAAGGCATCTTTCTCCTCCCATAACTGCTGTGAAATTTCTGATGTTTTGTGCTATTTTGATATATTTGGCTGTCTATTAAAAGGTTATAGCTTTGAAAGTGAAATTCCAGCTATTGCTGTTCATGTGGTATGTATGTCGATGACATACAGTACCACAAATAAAGTGACTTGAGGTGTGAATATTTAGTTGATTAAAGTAGTTGAGGTTACTGTGCTTATTAAATAAGATAACCCCCACCACCATCCTGGAGTATGCAAAGAAGGAATGTTCAACTTTATGTCCAGTTTTATGACATTGTTTGCTGTTTTTCACATTCATAATTTAAAGGGTACAGTGTGTGATTAGATAAATCACACAGCACATCCAATTTGTGTAAAGAGTGGTTTCATAGGGTTTACAGACTGCTCAAATATTGTGATAATTTCAAAGACAAACAAAATCTTCTGTTTTCCTTCACACACTATCAAATGCATTCCTGTTAATAGCATTTAGACCAGGTAAGACATGCTTGGTGTATGAAGTAGACAAAACTGAATTGGTAGATGGAATAAGCCTGGAGTATAAAAATTAAAAAAAAAAATCAAACTGAGTTAGATTGCATCCAGAGTCTGAGACGTTAATTTCAGAAGGCTAATTTTGTTGGGAGGTGTCTATACCGTCTGCTGTATATTCCCCCTCCCCGCCCCCTCCCAAGTTTAACTGTCTTATCTCTGTTGTTTTCATGATAATTAAAAGTCTGGGAGAATCTTAATTGCATGTAAGTTGTCACCAGTAATATACACCAGATTTATATACCACCCTAGAGATTTCATGGATAATTTATAATAAATGTTATATTTGATTGGAAATAAGTTTCTCTGTAATCAAATCCATTTCTGCAAGTGTTACCCACTGATATAAAAAAAAAAAAAAAAAAAAAAAATTCTGTGCAAGTCTTGCAACCTTATCTCCACACTTTATGTCTACTTGGCAGAAATTTTAATTAGCAAAGTAAACTACTACCTTCTGTTTTCCCTGGGGATACAGGGTGGCTATGCAGGCTCTTTCCCGTGGGATACAGGATAGTCATCCTCCCTCTAGCCTGTGAGGGATATCATTGCCATTCCTGGAGCCTTGGCTGATTAAGTTTGAATTTGATGATCAACCTACTCATTTTTTGTCATGTAGGATCACATCATCTCATTGATAAATTATCACATATTTTAATGTGTGATTACATGGTAAGGAAAGAAACAGTATTTCTTACATTTTATGAGGTATGGAAGAATGTATGGACATACCTTTCTTTGCAAATAAATTATTATACTGGTTGAAATTATGGAAGGATAATTTTTAGTGTAGGAATATAAATCTTTCACCAAATTAGAAAGTCATAAATATACTTTAAACAATAGATAAACAGTATAATGATTATGTGTGATTGTTATTGAGTTGCTTTTGAATTCAATGAATTATTCAGGCCGGAGGGAAAGCTATTTTATTCCTCTAAGGGACCTCAAATGTGAGAGAAATCCAAGAAGGGTGTAGGAATAAACGATGTTTCTGCTGGTGGCACCTTATTCAATATTTCAACCAACATTGAGATTCTTCTTTGCTTAAAAGGTCAGAACAGATTGGAAAATTGTAGATTGCTCCTTGATGCAAAACTTACCTGACTGTGAATTTGTCTTCGGTACAACTTGGAATTGAACAGGCCTACCAACTCATTATATGTTAAAGGGAGAATGCAGTCACCCAAATAAAGAATTGTATAGTAGACTCTCCTATTTCTTGAATGGCTTTTGAGAATCATGTAACTGTATTTTTTTCACTCAACTGTAAAATTTACATTTAGCTATTGTTTCAAAATAAGTTTGGGGCAACTGCTGATGACCTTTAATCACAATTGTTCTGAATTCCACTCCTTTACACTTGTTCATTAAAACTTTTTCAAAACCATGGTGCCTTTGCTACAGCTTGGAACTTAACCATCAAGATCATAGTTGGTAATCACTTTCAAATTTCAACCCCTACTCCCTTATACAGTAAGCATTACACTTAGGTGACTTTCAAAAGTGCAAATTTATTGCTTTCTAAGTTACATTTTGGACATACAATCTTGAATACATTGAATGCAATCTTGAATACATTGAATGAAAATGTTTGCTTAGTACCAACTGGTTGGGTTGAAAAGCTTTGTTTAAAGAGAAATAATGGGTTTGTTTCACAGAAAATTTCATAATTTTTTAAACCATTCGTAATAGATACAGAATGATAGGCAATTCTCACAGAAAGAATTTGGTTCTTTGTTGTACAAAAGTAATTTGTTCACCCAAACTTTCAAAAATTCAAATGATGCAGCATCTGTTACTCTTGTAATGCATAATAGTTTGAGGTAATAAAGCTATTGCTAGAGTACATTGGTGAGACTGAGCTGTTGAATAATGAAATAAGGTATTTTCTTTGTACCCCATGTTGGTGCATTTTAAACGCAATATTTCCCTAACAATTTTAGTACCTTTTGAGAAATTCTCTTTGGATTTCTATTTTAGCAAGACAAACATGAATGCTTCACATCAGGAACATTTGGGCATAACATGTAATTCATGGTAGGTAGCACATAACAAAGGACAAGAATGGTACTGTAATACTGGTAATTAATCCAAATGTGTTGTGTATAAATAGAAATACTGGATATGAAACTTATTTGTTTGGGAGTATAGATTTACATTGCTATGTGTACAGGTGAAAGAGTGAGTTTGAGCTGTTTTTTTTGGGGGGGGGGGGATCTACAATATTTTCCCATGAGCTGAGTTTTTTGCTTTCATTTACTACTGCCTCTTCTCAAATCTATACTTTGATTCCTGTAATTGTACAACTATACTTTTTTCGTTCATTCATCTATGAACAGCTCTTTTGTGATGAACCTTTCTTATTACTTGGTCAAAAAGGCTGTCATTTCTATGTTTAAATTTGGGGTTGGGGGAAGCAGGATTGGGGACCGGATTTGTCAACATGTAATCATGGCTGAGCATTGTTTAGAAGTAAAACAGCCTAATGATGCCTAATGATATATTTTAGTTAAATGTTTCACAGTAAGTAAAATCTTTAAAATGTGTACAACACTAAAATAAGAAAATATAGAAAAGAATGGTGGATAATACTTACAAATTTAAAAAGAGTGTAGTTGAAGCAAAAGGATAATGTGAAGATCTTCTATAATGAATTAAATTAAATCTTCATTTGTGTCAGGATTTTATTCTCCTTGCAGACTTTAGTCAGAACAGAAGTAGTTACTTTTGCCTGTAGAGACATTTCTTTGTGTATAAGGTTTTTGTACTAAGTATGTTTTCATATTGAAAAGCACAAAGCAACTGCTCCACCCTTATTTTGGGGCAGGAATCACTAGATCAAAAACCTATTCCTAAACCTAATTCTGTATCTAACCCGAATCCTAACCCTACTTCTAACCTGAAGTTGATTTTCTTCCAAGATAATTTTTGGTGTAGCAAACCTTCGATCTAGTGGGCAGTGCCCTTATTTGGAATCAGCTTAATCTTATACATCTCCTATTTTTCATACAAGTATATATCTTTCATGATGTGTCAAGATATACGGTAAATGTTACCTGGAATTTTGCAAGAATTTAACAATTCTGTGAACAATTTTTCTTCGAAAGTATTATTAATAAAAAGAATCCTAGATAAATTGTTATAGTATGGTGAATAATTTAAACTGCAGGGGTGATCCTTTTTGCTTTGCCAAGTTTCCTGTGTTTGTGGCTTTCCCAGAATTTTCCTGGCCATGAACACAGTTTGCAAGGTTACTAGTTTGTCTCAACTTCCCTTTTGTTGCCTCTGACTGACGTAGCTAGAAAGATTTTACTGCGGGCTGCAAATTGAAACGTCCTCTTTATCGTTTTGGTCATCTTAGCGAAAAAATGTTTTACCTTGTCTAGGAAAGGACTGTAAAAAGTTAAAAAAATTACTGGCATGTGCATTTTAATCCCTGAATGCTGTTTTGAGAGAGTTAGATATCAGGTTGATGTTGGCCTGAAAAGTGAAGTATCAGCTCAAGGATAAGTGAAGGAACAGCAATTTAAATGTTCGAGGTATATTCATAATATGAAATATAAACCATTAGGGCAGCTTCACTGGATCATCAATGAATTTATCCAGTTCCCCTTTTCCTACTGCAAGTATCTTGTTGTAATCTTATACAACAAACCTATTGCATCATAAAAAAGCAAAAGAGGTTTAAACTTGCATGAAGTTAAAAACTCAACAAAATTTTTGTCCATGATTAAAAGAACTAGTATCATAAACTAGAATACACAGTTATGCCATGTACAAATGGGGTGACTGTATTTGGGGTGGCAGTTTGGTTCCTGCTTACATGTTCCTCTGCTAAGAGAAATGTATTTTAAAATTTAAAGAGTCATCTTTACTCTCTTTGCAATTTTTTTCAATATTTAAACAGTTTAACATCCTGTGATCTTACACAAACAAATTTGTAAAAAAGCAGGTTCTCTCAGCCTCACAATCTCTTGTGAACACCCATTTTTTTCTCAGCATTTTCCTAAACTTCTTCCAGTATCTCTTCAAGGCCTTTTTTGTTATTTCTTCTTACTTGTGGTCTGGTGTATTTGTTGCAATATTTTCTCAAAGTAAGAAAAAAAAAACACATTTACCCAGTATAGTTTACGTTGAAGCTTGACATTATCAGTCTTTCACTTGAAGGGGACTATTTGATGACAGGGCCTCAGTATCACGACTGTAAGGTGTCATACTGGACCCCACAGCTGATGGACAACATCCTTCATGTTACATTGTCCTGCATTCCCCAAGGAGAAGAAGTTTACGACTTTATTAAGATGAGGATGCTCGTGAGGGATTGTTGTCGATGTCCTGAATTTTAAGAAGTTATACCAAACCAGAAAGAGTTTAATTACGTGAAAGTTGAAACTCAACCAAGCTACTGTAACGGTCTCTTTCATTCTGCCAAGTGAGGGAGGCCCCATGACTGATATTAGCTGACATGCAAATGCTTGCGCCAAATTTTGTGACGCATTTCTGCTGAGAGAGGCAAAGATCTCAAGTTTTCTGCAGGTTAACAGAGGTCAGTTTCATCTCCTGTTTTAAAATTCCATCAAGAGGAATGTTACATTGTATCTTGTAATGCAAGGGCTCCCTCAGCATTGAATGGTGTTTGAATGGCGTTTGAATGGCTGGTGCTACTTCTGCCTATTTTCTCACTTAATAATTCTTTGACTTGCCATAAACATGTCGAGGTCTCATTGGGTGACACATGTGTGCTGTCTTGGGACTTTGAAACGTTCGCGACTTAATCCCCATTATCATCCAAATTACCTCACAGATACAATTCTCTGCATCTTGAAAACTGGATTACTTTTACCCTCCAGAGATGTGCGCATCTTGTCGTGCAAGCCACAACATGCAACTTTTACAGCCAATTTCATTTCTTAATTTTAGCTAGAGGGGAATAAATGGCGGGAAGGAAAATGAGAATTACGACAAAACGAGTCGTTTGAAGTTCTCTTTCAGCAACGAATCAGACAGTTTTGGCTCAGGTATCAACTTGAAACTGATCAATGGTGCCAGATGCAAGCTCTTTATCCCAGAGGAGGATGGGCCTTGCAAGATATGATGTAGTCTCATTGTTTCCATGGCAATGCATGCATCAGAATCAGAAGCCCAATGCTTTTAATTCAAGCTGTGCCCACTGGGTTTCTTTTTCACTTTTGTCTCAGTTGTCTTTGAAAATATTACTGGTAACAGACTGAATTTTGTTTGCATTGTCGGGAAATGTTGTGAGAGTGAGGCCAGGTAGGCTGAACTTTGAGAAGAGATATATTTGGTGATATTTTTGGATTTCATGTATTGAGACTGTTTCTGATAATAAGAAACAAAACTGTGGTAGTTTGTACATTGAGCAAATGGAGGAGATTAGCAGAGAGTAGGTAGTTGAGGCAGCTTTGATGTGTGTCGACTTCGGCTACATCAAATAAAATCCATCCTCTGTTATAATTCTTTGTGGTACACAAATAAAAAAAAATAAAAAAAATGAGTAGAAGTTGAGACTGCTTTTCTGTATAGAGAATGATTTTTTGGACCTTTTTGAGACTTTGCTCTTTCAGTCTTGAAACATTAATAACCATGTCATGCAGAGTATATATTGTATTTTTAAGCTTTGATCATGCAAAATTATATCACAACTCCACAACACAGGAAAAGACATTTCCTAGATTTACATCAGATGTTTTCTGTACATGTCATTTGCACTGACTTCTTGTGTTTTTCTCTTTTTATTTATCATCTTTTTAAAAGTGTATTATAATAATAATTCAGGCAGTTGTTTACGACGCTAAGCGACCACAAATGTGGGAGAATTCTAGGTCACTTATGAATTACAACTTGACATTGGGGTGGCTAACCACTCAACAATTCAGATCAAATTTGGTCTTTTTTGAATTTAAAAGGCCAGTTCAGATCAGGAAACTATAGATTGCTCTTGGATGAAAAACCCGACTTTGACCCTGCCAGGGATCGAATCCCAAACCTCCTGGTTGCCAAGCTTCATCGCTTCATATGTCACCGCCTTTATCCACTCAGCCACAACACCACAGCACTGTAAAATATGGATACAGAAGTCAATTTGTTTGATGAAATTCAACTGTGTTTATGTAAAATTATTTTAAAGCAGTTTCAAGTTATTCAACAGAGGTTCATAAGTTGTGCACAAGTTTTGTCTTTGCTGCAGAACTTCTAAGAGATATTATCGATGTAAAATCTGATCAAGCATGGTAACATCCTTCTCTCCTTGTGAGTAGTCTCCCCGCATCATGGAGCTACTTTTAGCATTTAATGCCTCTTCACAAGATCCTGAAAAATTCAAATGCAAAAGGAACTTTTTATAGATGTTTTCCTGCCAGGATGTTGGTATTATGTGGAAATTGACTTGAATAGGCCTACCTTTGATAAGATCAAAACAAAATCGGCTCTGCTTGTGAAATGCTGTTAGAATGGTGATGAAATACCCCTGCTTGGCAGTTTTACGTTACTACTCTGAGAAACTTTTACGTGTAACTTCTATTTCAGGTATAATCACCTGAAAATTTTATAATATAAAGAGTGTTGTACACATAGATTAAAAGTGATGGCTCTTCATCGGTTTGCTGGTTTTATCCTCGTGTTTGTGAAAATGTGAGTGCCTTCCATATGAGAGTGAATTATTTTTATGATAGGATCCAGATACCCAATCAGATCTCATAAATCTGCTTGATAGCGGAATGTTGAGGAGAAGTAAGCATGGCCAGGTCATTCCTTTTATATCAACATCCTACTCTAAAAAGAAGTCCTTGAGGATTTAACAAATTGCTTTTTGTCTCATCTTTTAAAGCTGTTATAATTGAGAATTGGAAAGCGCTGCCGTAGAAAGATTGTCGTTTTTTTTTTTTTCAAAATTCAACAGGAAGGGGAGACAGCATCCCCTGAATGAAAGGTCATTCCTAAATCTTAACGTTAGTGAGCAACACTAAAATAGGGGTGTAAGTGGGGAAGGGGGTTGGGGGAAGGAGACTGATGGGTTTAAACAAACCATTTTCCAGCTGCTTGAATTTACTAGCCTTTAAAATTGCTGTAATGTACAGTAGGATGTCTTGTTAAAATGTGTTATGTCATTTTGAATAATTCAAAGCACCAGATTGCCATTCCCCAACCCCCCCCCCCTCCCATGCCTCCAGAGTACAGATCTCCTTCGGACTGGCTTAGAGTCATTCTTGTGTTTGGATACCCCTTTGGGACATGTTGATAATGGCCCTGTAGATTGAATCTCAGGCTCAACTTTATTGTGAGATAACTGAGATCCATTCAATTTCTCTTATTCTCAAGTCTTAGGCTATTTCAGTTGTGACATTATCAGCGTAAGATTGAAATAATTTAGCTTCAGAGTGGCCACTAGGGTAATTTCTAGCTATCATAGTATGGGATCTTTTTGATTTGTTGTAGCACAACTTTTTAGCCTGGATCTGTTGACCTTGTAGAAGGATTTTATAGATTCTACCCAAATTTTTGCTTGGTACATTCACCCTTCCTCACCTCATACACCTGTATGCTGTGATGTGCTGTATGAATCTGTTGGGAGAAAAGACACTGTAAGAGACCTCATCTATCACTGTTTTCTTGTGGGATGAATTGATATGACATAAAATTTGCAAATCAGAAAAGAACATTGATCCCAGAAGCCCTATACTATTTGCTCTCTTCTTGAAAGGGAGAGATTTCAAAAAAGAAATAAAAAAATGCAAATTACCCAGAGCAGTCGCAACAAGGCAGGTGTCATCTGAGGCCAGGATCTGTCAATTTACAACATGCAGTTAAACATTCAATAGCATTTTTCTACTAATTGCATCACCCCATCCTAGTTTTCAAACATCCCTTGAACTTGTCCAAGTCCTTTTTCACTTGCAGTTTAAGCTCCTAAGTAACAAATTATTCACAATTACGATGCAAACTAAATTCTTACATTTCTGCAAAATATGTGCATCTAGCCCCTAAATCCCCAGCAATTTATGGGCAAAATAGGAGGAATTGAAATTGCAGTGCCTCTAGAGTGATGTCAATTCCCAGCCTTAAATTGCACAATTCCAGCCACATAATACTATACTAAGCAGGTGTCATTTAAGAGGCCATGATTTTGAAAATTTGCAAGGTACAGTCCTAAATTAAAAAACATTGTTCTGTTCATAGTGTTCACCCCATCCTAATTTTCAAACATGGTTTAAACTTGCCCAAGTCTTTCTTTTGTTGCAAAAAAATCATTCACATTAATGATTATTCCTTTTCACTAATGTGTAGGCGGGTTCCCTAAATGACTTGTAAATTACAGGCATTAAAATGTGAAAGGAAATTAATGTATGATGCCTATTAGCATGATGTCAACCTTCAGGCCCATAATTTGACAATTGTAGTCACTTTCTAGGCAATGCAAGCACATAGGCCTACCAAAATTCTAAAAATTACATTCTCACTTGCAAGCTGCTGAAATAAAAGGAAAAAAAAAATGAAGCATTAATTTTGCATTTCAGGTGTATAGGTTATCTATTTTGCAACTTTATGCAGTTGCTTTGATTAATTCAGTGAAATTATTAATTTAGTTTACACTGTAATGTGGATATTTTTGCACATGAGATATGACATGTTGCAGAAATCATAACCCTTTTTATCTATGGTAATGCATCAGGCAGTCATTCTTATTAATGTCTGTTCTTACTGTTTTCTTGCAGAAAATGAGCAGCATTTGTTTTCTCCTTGTAATGGTAAAAATGCCCCTTTGTAATTTATTAAGTTAATAGCTTGAATCTTGAGATTTGCCTCCACTGTGTTCGCAACTTTGTCAGACTGCATGTCATGTCTGGTTGAGTGACCATACAGTACACAATTTGTAAACTTGAAGATATTCAGCATCGTAGCTTGTGCACTACTTGATAACTGTGTTAAGTTTGGTGGGTTATACAGTGCTGTACATATACCTAATTTTTTTCTATTTTTTGCCTTCTTTTTTTTATTGTCTATCTTGCCATGCAAGGGGTGGGGGAAATAAAACATCAGCAAGGCTATTTATTTTAATTCCAGCTTTTATGGCAAGGCTATATATGCATGTCAATGGGCACCAAAGCCAAACAGAAGACTTACTGTTGTCTGTGATATACTATGTTGTATTTTGTTAGGGATGGCACATAGGCCAAGTTGGGCATGAAAAGCATGCCATTCCATTTTTTGGGCACCGAGGGCATTGCCAAAGGTACAAAGGCCAAGGCTTCCATGGCCTTAGTTTATTTCCAGCCTTGCATGTATTATTCACATGATGAGCAGAGTGTCTTACATCACATGCCAATGTGAAGAATGGCTTGGCTTGTATGTACATAATAGAGTTACCACATGCACAGAATATACTTGTATATACTGTGTATTATCCAGAACATGTGTCGGAGACCCACCGTTGCGCGCTCTGAAAACGAATGTGCTAATTGCCGTCACATTATATTAGCGCATAAGAAATCGATGCGCATATAAGACTGTGTCATGTGAAGATACCATGGTAACCAACCTATAAATAGGTCTACGGATTTCAATCAGTGATTGTGCATTCATGTGTTCATGTTTGAGCATTCGTATGTTTAGCTGTGAGCACGAAATAGAATTCTTTCTGTAAATGGAACTTACAGAGTGATGCTTACTTAGATTCAACAATTTTCTTTAGAAAAAGTTTATAATTGTGTAAGATATTGTCTGTTTTCAAAACAACTGAACAGTGATCAGCACACTTCTATACTGATAATTACACATGAGGAGTCAACCCTCAACTTTTAGTTTGGTATCCAATTGTTTCAAATATCTTAGAATGTAACATAGAGAGATAGCCACAATATTGTTCCTTGAAAATGGAAAATCACAATCCCTATTACAAACAGCTACGAGTGTATGCAAAATAGTTACCATTAGCCTCAGTAGAATGTTTGTGTTTTTTTTTTTTTTCTTTTGTAGTGTTTAAAGGGAAATATTGTGCTTGTTTTACAGAAAATTTTCGAACTTTTAAAACTAATGTTTGCAGATATAGAATGATACTGTAGATAGTTCTAAATAAGGCAGTAAAAGAAGCCTTCTTTTTATAAGGTTTTCACGGTGAGAAATTCAGTTATTTGTTGCTCAAGAATAATTTGTTGGCCTAAACTTTCAAAAATTTAAATGATGCAATATCTACTCTTGTAATGCATAGTATTTTGAGGAGATGGAGCTACAGTTGTTGGTGATACTGAATGGTTTAAGATTAAAGATTTTTTTGTTTGAATGCCATGTTGGTACAATTTAAACACAATATTCCCTTTAAAGTTAAACTAATATCATACATTCAAAATTTTGTATGCAGATCGCCAAATACAACTGTTATCTGTCAAGTCAAATTTACTCATTCATCCACATATTTGCATCTCCATGAAAAGTCACTTAATTTCCATGACAGAATATGGGCACAGGAATTTTGATATTTATGCAATATAACATAGTTTGTTGCATTAGCCACCTTCTAGCTATTCTCATGCTGGCATCGTACTGTGTTATCAGGAGCAATAAATTTGTATTAGACGGGTTATTGGTATATATTCCGTATCAGTATTTGGCCGTTCTTCCCATTGTCATTCTGTATTGTCTTTGTAATATCTACTTGAAATGTCAATCTTACATATAAACCGATATTTCTCTTATATTTCTCGCAAATGTTAGGGTATTTTATAATTTGTGAAGTGCTAATACTTTTACATTACATGAAAATGATACCAACACTTATTGTAAGTGCCCAGTAGCCATTTGTTTATGTACGGTAACTTCGTTTCTCAAATATTTTTATCAGCATGGCATGAGCTTTGAAATATTATGTTGTATTTATGTGGCCAAAATGAATAAATATAGTGGTATCAGTACTCGGTAGTACAAGCTACTTGGACATATAAGTATAGCAATAGAAATAATGAACAGTCATTGTTAAAGGAAAATATTGTGTTTAAAATGCACCAACACGGCATGTAGGGAAATACCTGTAATCATTTTAAGAACCAATCAATCTTACCAATAAACTAAAGCAGTAGCTCTATGTCCTCCAAATTATTTTTGAACAACAAAGTACAGTATAGTGGCAAATTTTCACGGGGTATAATTTTCGTGACCAAGTAACTAATTGCGAATTTAAGACCCACGAAAATACTTCCATACATACATGACTATGCTGATTGATGCAACAGCGAATTCTGCAAATATGTGTACAAGGTACAGAATCGCGAAAAATTAGCCTCGCGCAAATTTCCCGCTATACAGTAAGTGAGGTTTTTCTGTGAGAATCTTATTTCTTACAAAGCTACTGTGCTGCCTTATTTTTAATTAAGTATCATTCTGTATCATAAATATTGGTTTTACAAATATGAAATTTTTTTGTAAAACAAGCGCAGTATTTCTCTTTAAGCTCCATTCATTCTTAAACATTGGTCTTCATTATTTAATGTAAATGGACTATTCATGTTGTCATAAACACAGCCATGTAATTTCCATTTATATCCATGTACATATCCATTATATCCATGTACATATCCATTATATCCATGTAAGGTCCATTTATATATATATATATATATGTATTTCTCTAATTACCAAATTACCACCTCAGGGCGAAAGACGTTGTTGAAAAGTCGACCATAGGGCGAAAAAAAAAATAGGGCGAAAAAACGGATTCCCCTTAAAGTTTTCACACACTTTTTATATAGGAATACATAAACGTGCTGTAACGTCCTTTACAGACACAATCTATATGCTATTACTTCAAAGTCGACGAATTTACAGATACCTATCTGTTAACACGCACGGATGGCAGGCCATCTGTAATAGGACGTTACCATGCGTTTACGTATTCCTATATAAAAAGTGTGTGAAAACGTTAAGGGGAATCCGTTTT
>WURT03477289.1:31888-42129 GCA_009936505.3 Holothuria glaberrima | reverse complement strand
TATTATGTAAGCTATACTTGTTCTTATTTAAAATCTTGCTGTATATTTATGATTAAAGTATGCAATCAAGTTTCATTTTGTACGGTTGTACGCACAGGAAAGGTTCAATAAAGTTGTTGTGGGGAAGAACTTCCCACTCCCTTTCTTAGCAATTTTTGAAGGATACGCTTAAATTGCGTTAGTGAAACTTGCACCACTGGTCACAATGCATAATTATGGTACTCATACAAAAGACGAATTGTATGCCAACTACACTATAACCAGAAAGCCAAAAGGTTTAGAGATTCCTTGCCATATGATATATTTTGACAAACATGAATCACCCACATGACAAGCCTGAGATCCCTCATGTTAATAACGTAAAAACCTTTTGAAATCTTTTCACCCAAAATGACCTTTCTGCTCCACTTGAAACAGTAAGGTTCACCTAATCTATATGGCCATATACATGCTAAATATGAACAATGCACTGGCCAAGTATTACATCCCTCAGTTATCCTCCTTAAAATATTATGGATACAAGGAGTTGACCTCTGGTGAACCCAAGTTATCCTTGGCCTCCACCAAAAATAGGGATCATCTACTCAATATGGGCAATTCACATGCTAAGTATGCGATCCCTCACACTTACCCTTCTTGAGACAGTACTTACAAAGTTTTGACCGTTTGACATCTGATGACCCCAAATGACCTTTGACCTCCACCAAAACAATAGGGATCACCTACTCAATATGGGCAATACACATGCTAAGTATTGGATCCCTCACACTACCCTTTCTTGAAATAAAGTGTTTACAACGTTTGACCGTTTGACCTCTGGTTACCCCAAATGACCTTTGACCTACACCAAAAACAGTATGGATCATCTACCCAATACGGGCAATCCACATGCTAAGTTTGACATCCATCACATTTATTCCTCTGGAGATATCGTGCTAACAAGATTTTGACCATTTGATCTCTGGTGACCCCAAATGACTTTTGATCTCAACCAAAACAATAGGGATCATCTACTCAATATGGGTTGTCCACACGCTAAGTATGAGATCCCTCACACTTACCCTTATTGAGATACAGAGTTAACAACGTTTTGAATGTTTGACCTCTGGTGACCCCAAATGACCTTTGACCTCCACCAAAAACAATAGGGATCATCTACTGAATATGGGCAATCCACATGCTACGCATGAGATCTCTCGCACTTACCCTTTCTGAGATATCGTGTTTACAAAGTTTTGACCGTTTGACCTCTGGTGACCCCATACGACCTTTGACTCCACCCAAAAACAATAGGGATCATCTACTCAATACGGGTAGTCCACATACTAAGTATGATATCCCTCACATTTATCCCTCTGGATATAATGTGTTTACAAGGTTTTGACGTTTGACCTCTGGTGAGCCCAAATGACCTTTGACCTCCACCAAAAACAGTAGGGATCATCTACTTTATATGGGCAATCCACATGCTAAGTATGACATTCCTCGGAGTGACCCTTTTTGAAATATCGTGTTAATAAAGTTTTGACGTTTTGACCTTTGGTGACCCCACATGAGCTTTGAACTCCACTCAAAACAATAGGGATCATCTACTCAATATGGCCAACCCGCATGCTAAGTATGAGATCCCTCGGAGTTACCCTTTCTGAGATATCGTGTTTACAAGCGAAGCCGTCATATACACACATACAGACATCACCATCGCATAGATTCCTTTTGCCTTCGGCAAGGAATCAAAATCACTTGTGTCAAGAGGAAACTAAACCAACATTTTAGGTTAAACTTGGACTCAATTTAGGTTAAATGAAGTCTAATTTGGTCAATATTTGACCCAATAAATTTAGTCGGTTCCCTCCTGACCCAATTTTGGGTCAAATTCACCCGAATGGTTTATAGTGTACCTATACCGATTCTCAAATGTCAGGAAATAGCATCTAACAGTGCTCAATTTCAAGAAATTTTCCCAGACCCTCCGTGTCTTCACCATATCTTACCGGTTGTCACTGTTTTTCATTCAAACAGGACAAATGTCCATTTTCCCTTAAAGTGCTTGACTGTAAAAGGGAAAACACACTGTCTCTCTGTTAATTCAACATAAAATTTAATTCTTCAATTTCAAACACGAAATGGAAATCTTTGTTAGGTTTATTTGTTCTTCAGCCTTTCCAGCACTTATAGAATAGTACCTGAATACCAGTCCCCTTTTTACAAACAAAAAAAATCTTAAATATGAGTCACTTTCCCCCAAATTTTATTTCCCTTTAACTGTCCTACCACAGAGTTGTTATCCGAGTGGAGATAGCTCTCCAAAACTTCCTTTGGA
Source organism: Holothuria glaberrima (assembly GCA_009936505.3). Lineage (NCBI taxonomy): Eukaryota > Metazoa > Echinodermata > Holothuroidea > Aspidochirotida > Holothuriidae > Holothuria > Holothuria glaberrima. The sequence goes on along the minus strand of WURT03477289.1, from coordinate 39,806 downwards.
GTGATGTTTGCGATTCAAGGTCATCTAGTAATCAGGTAATCATTCGATTGTCCTTCTCTTAAGGTTTGCATTAGACCTTAGCTGGATTAAGATGTTAGCATAAAGAGGTTTGTTGTCTGCTACATCTGGAGTAGAATTATTGCGACTTTATCCATTGCCATAGCTTTGCCAGTCGCCTGAAAAATAAGTGTATTTTCTCATCGGTGTTGCCACATCGGTTTGATTTAGTGTCAAATGTTGAACAAAAAGTACGTCCGGTTATTGTAGGAAACTTGAAGAAACTTTTCAGAATGCAGAGAAAGAATTTGGCTTTTGTCACTTTAGCTCATTTGCATATGGTCATTTTAGATGGGGTACGGGCATTTGTATTGGTCTAGTTCTGTTTAACAACCGTTTTGAATTCTAACTGGGTCATTACTATGATGGCGGTATACAAACCTACCCATCAACGTATTATTCAATTTAAGCCCCTTGTTACAGTATATTAAGAGGTGAATGATGTTGCAAGGTAAAAGAATTCAAATTGAAAGCATTAAATGAAGGGCCTAGGTCCTTATCAGCCTTATCACCAGTCCGGAAGATTCTCCCGTTTGGGGTAAAACCAAAATTCTTTCCAACAGGGGAAAACTTATGCACTACTTTTTATAGGCTTGCCAGTCTAACAAAAATAAGTTTAAGCAAATATTGGAAACTACTCAAAACTCAAAAACGGCGTGGTGAACCACCGATTAGAACGTGGCTTTTCTGTAGCTATGACAATAAACCTTCCTAATATACATTTAATCCTATTACATTAGACCGACAATTTTTGCAAGGGGTTCCAAAACCCATTCACAACTGACAATGTTTACAAAGAATATGTGGGATTGTGGGTAAAATAGACAAAATGGCGGCGCTTGTGACAAAGTTCAAGTTCTCCCGATCAAGTAGATTCTCCAGAATGGGGGAATCTCCCGAACTGATCACCGGCTTATAGTTGGCATTCTTTAAACAGTTAGTAGGTCTTAAAGTATTAGCATTTAGCATAAGTTAAACTTCTCGTGCTATCTCCATTCGGATAACAGCTCCCTGGTCCTACACAGCCGTTTGTTACCCCCTTGTCTCATCCAGAGACGTCCTTGTGGTAGCCTGGTCTTTAAGATCTCTCGTCAGACAGAATCTGAACACGGCTCCTTAGTCGGGCTCAACCCTGGTAGGTATACAGTTAAGTAGTTGGTCTGGTTAACCGTCAGCGACCACTGATCTTCCGGTCAGCAAACAATCAGGGGGTATACGTTGCCAATCCCCTCGTCACTCGTTCAAGCATACAAAGACTGAGAGTTCAAGATTGAATTCAAACAGTTCATAATTTCTTGCTTACATAAATTTCACAACTGGGGTTATTCGTTAGACACAGAAGGACTTGTAAATGCACGAAACTATACCCGCAATGCTTTTGGCTCAACCCTCCTGAACTAGTAACTGACATGCCATAACAACTAAAATAAACCACAACTGTGCTAGGTCAATATTCAGTAGTTTCCTTAACAAACTTCGTTATACTTTTAATTCATTTAAGGCCATGTAAGGAAAATACGAATTTATGCCCTCAACCTAGTGTTTACGTACATTGCATACATAATTTCTCACTTCACGCTTTACTTCGTGCACGTCCTCATCAAAGAAGCGGCTTTCGTACATATAAAAGTCTACATACACAAATTCACATACACGTTCAGTTACACATTGACTTTAAGTAATATTGACTTTGAGTGATGATACGACACTGTCTACGTTCATCACCTTTTTAACCTCAATTTTTGTAATTCTACAAACAGTAAAATTAAGCATTCTTACCATTTAACATATGGCTTTGATAAATGACAACAAACTCCAGACTCTCCTAGACTCGACTGGTTCTCGTCGGTGAGGCACCAAAGCGTCCTCTTATGACCGTATACATTTTTATTAAACATTATCAGACACCACTTGCTCTGATAAACTAAGTTTTTTTGCACCAAGGTAAAGTTTTCGCCTTATTTTTCTCTCTAGTCTCTAATCTCTAGGTGTGCTTCTTTTGACTTCGACATAACGAGTGACAACCTTGTCTGCCAATAAGATAAAGGCAGGATGTACAAGATTCCGTTGACATGGAACTATCTTAGGATAAAAGTGGCCTTACGTAATAGACTAAGTCGGGGATAATATAAAAATATATAATAATATAATAGAGGGCTGAGTACATACTTTGAACATTTAATTATACAGGCGGGAATACCGATCGCGATTTCCTGCCACGAGTAATTTAGACCCTGAGATTAATAAAAATGAGAGAATTTAAATTAACAATGTCACCTTGTGACATCGGTATACGATTATTAGTCTGCTAGCCTAGTATAGTCCTACTCCAATATTAAAGTAGTGACACTTCATAGCACCGGTGATGTAGGAATATATGGTGTTTGCTTATGTGTTTATCTTGATTTCCAAATGCTAAGCAATCGCTCCTAAAAGTGTTTGATTTTAAAACATCTCTTACCCCGTGTCCTATTTGGTCACCCCGCATTATCAGCGTATTATTATAAGGCTACCGACTGGTAAGCCTATTCCGAAATTGCGATGTTCACACTTCATAGCACCGATGTTACACAAAAACGATGCTTGCTTAAGCCGAACGCGGACGACAGAAAACGCGAAATACGAAAAAGAAAACGTTTCGGGTTTTTTCTTGCTGACGTCCGTGTGCTTTGGACGAAAACAAAAATTAGCGTTTTCGTCCGAAACACTTGTTTAGCTAAACACTTGTTTCGAAACAAGCAGTGCTTGTTTCGCGAAACGCTATTCGGTGTTTGTGTCCAACACGCACGGACACCAAAAAACACGAAACGTGTTTTCTGTTTCGTGTTTCGCTTTTTCTGTCGTCCTTGTGAGTTCGGCTTTCGGCATTTGCCTTGATTGCCAGGTGCGAGGAAATACCATTTAGCAGTATCTTACTTTGAAATTTTTCCTTAACCTCCGAACCCCCACTTAGGCTTCGTACCTACATTTGCGGCTCCTAAGTTCAAGCTTTACTCTCACGTACTAGTCGGGATTCTGGTAAAATTTTGCGAGATAGGCCTGCATGGTTTAATTTCATTGCATATTGTTAATAAAAAGCAGGGAACATATTAAGGTATTTTCCTGTAACAACAAAGGGGGTTGGGATTCCAATGGTAAACATAAAGATTTATTATTACTGCTAGGATATTGGACACATGTATACAGTTGAGAATTAAACCAATTGCAGCATCATTCATTGTCATGATATGTGCATAATGTACAGAGTCATGGCTCTGCCCCCATCGCAGACTTGAGGATAATCTTAACAGTATTTACTCTAAATGATATAGAATATGAGATTTAGGTATGTTTACCCCAGTTCGAATGAGGCGGCAAAGAAACAAACCAAACCAAGAAAAAATACACTTTTGAGCAGGGTTACCCGGACTAAATTCACATCTTCCACAACGTTTTTATATTTGGTAATATATAACTGATGATGATCCTCAATTCTGATACACTGAACCGAAGCAGTCTCGATTATAGAGAGAGGTGAACTTTTGTGGAAACCTTAGGGATCGTCCCATTCTACCCTTCTGAGGGCAATTTGGTCTATGTCCTTAGCCTGACGGATGTGAACCTCCAGGGCTGTAACCGAGTCCGCCCAACCTATTTCCGGGCCAGTTCCGATTCCAGTGGCCACCATTTCCGGGCCAAATCCGAGTCCAATACCCTCCGATTCCGAGCCAGTTCCGATTCACGGTTTTCCAATTCCCGGCCAATTCCGAGTCTTCTTGTAGTAATTACAATTTCATTAATAAATTTGCACTTTTCAGGAGTCAGCTTCATACCTCGGGTGATTCTGTAATTTAGTAGAGTATATGTGACTAATAACTTGTTAAAGTGTGGACCAATAATAATGTTGCCTCCGAAACATTAATGTAACTTTCATTTTTGTGCACTCGACTGGAATCGTGTCCGAGTCCAGCTGAGCCCATTCCGGGTCAATTCCGATTCCGTGACCTTCCACTCCGGGACAATTCCGTGTCTAGCCAAAAACGGACTCGAGTCTGGAACTGAGTCCAAGCCCGGACTCGGATGTTACAGCCGCTGTGAACCTCTACACCACCCATGAGGGAAAGGAAAGACGGATGATGTTATCATTAAAATGAAAAGAGCATGATGGTATGGGCTCAGGGTATGCTGAACTATTCTGTACAAGAAATACTTTACTTACGGGGATATACAGAGTATATGTACAAGATGAAGAGGGGACTGGTCTCTTCCCTATTTATGAGAAGGTTAAAGGGTATTACCAAGGGGGTAAATGTAATAGCTCATAAACGTATAAACTAGTAGGACTGGCTTGTGAAAATTCCCGTATGACGTTTCGAGGTCTTAAGTCACTGAACCAACCCATCGACATGACAGTGCTCATCCTTCCTTTCCTTCTGAATGTCGGGGAGCCGCTTGGTGGTATCGTGAGACATGAAAGATATGTGACTTCAGGGTGAAATTTCCATAGCTATATCATCTCGGGCGTCATCTACGAGTAATAACGGGACACATCAGCTCATGGCTCTCTCCATTGGACCCTCTATGACCCCGTCGGCCTGCATGAACCCCCAGTCCTATTCCGCCTGGGCGTTTCCTGTCCTGCATGCAGGGTGCAAATGTCGCCTGACAAAGGTCGTACAGTGGGCACATGGATAAACACGAAGCATACACATCGCTTACCACAGCTATGTTACATGAAGTCTCGGAACATGCGTTCATGTTTACGTCATGTGATGCGGCGGTACAAGTTCAGCTCATAATGCACAGAGGGCAAACGGCACACGAACAGACGTATTGTCTAAAGATAAATACACGTAATTTTCACCGTTTCACTTTTGGTAGGAAAAGTAAGGACGTTTGAAAGATATGAGGGTGGAATGGAAGTGGGGGGTCGGCATTTAGAGCTTTCCGTAAAAGTGTTGGGGTGGAGAGCATGGCCCGCTTTCCCCACCACTTTCGTGCAAAACAGCTTCAAAATATACCACTGATTTTGCTGTCTTTGTACTTGTAACACACCAGTTTGAAATCTAGTAGAAGACCTTAAATTTTCCCTTTAGCCGCTTGCATAGAGTCCCCAGAATTAAGTCTACATAATGAGGCTTTGCTGGTTTCTGTGTCGCGACTGCTAATTTAATCACCTATCGTAGAAGTTTGTCCATGATGATCCGACAAAGTCATTCACGCATTTGAAAGTTGACATGCGCATAACCTTTCCACCAAGTAAGAACTTTTTTTTTCAATCTTTTTTCAACAAATTTTGTTGGGTTTGACTTCGGAGGTTAAAACCACTTCAAAGATATAAATAACTGAATCAACTTTGCAAATTTCTGTGAAATTTACATAGAACGTATGAGGTATGGAGACATGACTTGAATATGGTTAAAATGTTAGCTTTAAAGGTAAAAGGTCCCCACAATCTTTCAATATAAAACCACTTACTAATTATTTGGTTTCCTACAGTTGTTCAGAGTGATGCGAAGGGAATTAAAAGATGTCCATTTGTAAAGAGTTTCTGGTTGCTGACGCGAACGTTGTCCGTAAAAGATCATGTTTGCTTCAGGTTTGTTCGGAACCGGTGCCGTGACTTACCGCCCTCTTACAACGGTTCGAACCGCCCATGTCAAATTGGGAAAATTGGAACGATTTTTAACGGAGGTTCAGTTCGTCTTGTTTTTGTCTTACGTTAATAAAAATAAACTCGAGATGTTTTACAGTAAAAATAGATCAAAATATATTCAAGCAAAATTAGCTGATGGTTAAATCTATTGATGAAACGTTTTGAGCTTGTGTATGACCAAGATACCATGTAGGTACTATAGGCCGTGTATTTGTGATTTTGCCAGTTGCAATAAAATATTATAGTTACTCCATCGTTGTCCGGTGAAAAAAAAGGTGTATTAATATGAGACTTAAAATAAGCTGCAGTACTATATTCGTAACTTGGAATTTGAGGTTGAAAAGGTTAGTTATCCTTCTGTATTTTTGTCTAGAACTTAGTACTGGGTTTTCTTGCATGAGATCGATTAGATTAAAAACCTACAAAGAAGGAAAGTAAAATCCCTCCCACCTACAGTACAAGTCGAAGAAAAAACCCTGAAAACAAGACTAAATGTGACATCATTATTTGTACATCAGAAACCGACTGGCCGCGCCACTGAAACACGGTGCGAATCGCTTCTGATACTAGGGGCGGTTCGACCGATTTTCGATAGCGTTTTGTAATGGCGGTTAGTACCAGGGGCGGTAACTATCTGTGTTTGTCCAGGGAGGTGGTATAAGATGGAGATCTGTCGAAAACGCTTTCTTCGAACCCTGCTAGTTGCCGACAATAATCATGTGTTGTTCTTGAAGATTCAACAGGCTTAAGAGGTGTTCTATCTCGATGAGCAGCTCGTGATACTTCCCCTTGCCTTAACATTGCCAGTCGCTTAAGCTGTAAATTAATTTGAGGGTTTCGACCCGTTTCGAAGCTATCTACAACATACCTGTCTAGTTCCCTTTAACTTGCTCAATATGGGCGTATCTTTCAGATCATGAGATCGAATGCGAAAATAAGTCAAAAACCGACAGCAAAATTTAGTCTTATACTTGTTTTGCTTATTTGCATAAATCATGAGCATTGGTTTATAGCCAGCATCATTGGATTCCTTGGCAATAAACAGTTGTTTTGAATGTCATAGCAGTGTTTCATACTTGACTGTCGGCAACTACTAAGACTTAAAAGCATTTTTTTCAAATATTCCTTTTTGTTGGAGTCGCTGTAGGTAGTAAAGGAACAGATGAGGTTGCCTAGATATTAGACTAAGGAATTCAATGCCCTCTAGTTGAATAATCCCCCATTTAAAGGTTTAGTCTAAAGGGAGGGGGAAACCCCCTCCCCTTAGACCCCTCCCCAAGGTCGGCGACCACTGATGCCCTTTTATTTTAGTTTCTAAAAAAAAAAAAGCATCATATATTACCAGATTGCAGGTAAGAACAATCAATTTTTCAAAAATTTTCAAAGGGGGGAGGACATCCCCTCACCTTAGACCCCTCCCCAGGTCGGCGATCACTCAATATACTGCATGCCCCCCGTACGCCACTGGAGAGAGTACTTTCATGGTCTACGTTTACAAGAGATCGCAGTACTGTGCACATAATACACACATAGAGTGAAACTTATTCAATGTCACATTTCAAACAAGAAAATTGCAAACACTACTGAAACAGTGAACTGAGAACATGAGAGTCACGCAATTTGTAGCAACTGTGGTCATAAAACTCAAGACCACGCGGTTTCCCCCGTGAGTCGGGGACTGTGCTAGAAACTGGATGCTGGACGATGTTGGTGACAAAAGTAAATCTGTGTCATTCGGGAAGCACGAATCAGTCCCAGGAGAAAATTCCAATCAACTGATCCAGAACAGGTAGTTGGTGTCGGGTTTTTAACAGGTACCTGACAAAACCAGTTAAAAACAGTTTAAACCCAACAATACCCGACACACCAATTACCCGTAGAGTGGGATTTTCAGCTGGGGTGGGAGAGTGATTCATCTTTCACTGAGTTAACCCTTATCGCCAAGCGGTTACGAGTAAAAAAGGTAATTACTAGCCCCATCACCAATTGAGTGTCAGGTTGAATGTGCCCCTATGCTGGGCCCTGGAAACCAAGGATGAGGGGTGGATTCAACTGACACCATATTACACCTATTAGGACCTTTATTATGATGAAAAGAAACTCCAAAGGGGGAGAGGAGAACAGTTCCCCTTCTCCATGTTTTCCATACCCCCACGGACATAAACGACTGCCTCTGGTCAAAGCCTAGCGAAATCAGTAAGAATCTACCTTGGGACACTGGAATGT
>WURT03477289.1:12458-27035 GCA_009936505.3 Holothuria glaberrima | reverse complement strand
GTTAACTTTATCACTTTATCCAGTTAAGGGAAATTCTTCTCTGAACGTTAGTGATATGTGGATTTGACTGGGATGCAAAACAAACACGCTGTCGTCTAATTATCTCTCAAGAACAAAAATTTAAAATTTACACATTAGTTCCTCTTCTGTTGTTCTGGTTATCAATAGTCGCGACTGTTTTCCAGCTTGGCCCTGAACTATGCTGACTTCGACTGAACACACTATAATATGCCTGTCGGTAGGTCCGATTCGTCAGAGCGTAGATAAATGGATTCACAGCAGAGTTTACATACAATAAAAGAACAGATATATCCTTTAATGCACGACAACCGCAAGACCATTTTGAGAAATTTTCAAAAAACTGAATCGCGCTTGTTACGTGAAAAGGGATGGTCAGGACAAAGAAAGCCATTCCATTTAATATGAGCATTCTTGTTGCTGCAGCATTTGCAGAATGGTTGTGTCTTCTGATTACATGGCTATCCTGTTGTGTTTGCCTGGTTGTAAAGGACAGCCGTACTTGTCCGTACAATCTGGACATAATTTTGACAAAGCAAACAATATTTAGTAGTAAAGAAATAAGAAATGGAAATATTTGCACACACTCATGAAATGAAGACCAAAAGCCACTCCTTGCCTGGCAAAATCCTATTTTTGTGGGGAAGTTTGCATAAGCTGAGGTACCAGGCCATATTACACACACAGAAAAAAAATCCATGGTCGAGGGCAGCAGGCAAATTGCTACCGCAAAGGAGGAAATCCACACACAACTGACGTAAGCCAATGTAAGTCGACGACAAGTGAACTGTAAATACTGATGCGGTTTGCAAACGGCTATGTATCTCTCCACGGAAATCAAGGACACAAAAAGAAGTGATGCAAAAGTTGCAACGTTCACTAATGGAATGATGAGAAAACATTGGCAGAAAAATGAGTCCCCCACAACTGGTGAATATATTACATTCACAAATTTTGTTGTTGTTCCTACCAACAAAAAAAGCAAATCAGCGATTGAAAGATTCAGTAAAATGATATTCATACTGTTTCGCATGTGCTGTACCCTCCATAGGACAAACATAAATGATAGGTTGCCTGTAATACCGAGTAAAGCTACTAACGGATGAAAATACAATACCATAATACTCGCGATGGTTGGATTTAAAACATTGCGGATGGTGTCTTCTGTAGAGTTGTATAGATTCCAACCGAATCCCGTACATTCACCGTTTGTGAAGTAGTCATAGACAGATACTGAATACAAGTCCATAATGAAATGTTAGAATTCAAATATAGAAATAAATGAAGGAGACAAGTGATATTTTAAGAAACAGACAGTGTGGTTGATAATCATGGATGATAAAGTCCAAAAAGTAATGAATGGCTGGAACAACTACCGTAGCCTGGTAACAACCAGGTTCGAATGTCTTCCCATAAAAAAGACAACTTGCTTAAACAAATTTATTACGAATTTCATATGCGGCTGACATTTGAACATGTAAATCTCTCTTCATTAAATAATAATAAAAAATGCCTGGAATAACAGAATGACAGTCTAATACAAGCAAAATACTGTTTACACTAAGTTAGGTTAAGCCGTCATCAATGAAACTCTAGACGATAAGTATCTAAAACAACCTTATCCTTATAATATAGCCTAATTAAAATATACAAAAGAGAGTTCCAAGAATATCGGACCCAATTTTTTCCGTAAAACGGTCACTGACCCTTGGCCCCCAACGCGGTCGTCACTGTCTCTGAATCCTTTTTGAAAGAGAAAGCCAAAATTCTCTTAAAGGGTCTCAATTTCTGTCCTAAACCAAGGCAGACTGACAATCAAAATCGTCTTCCCATCTGGCAGCGTTCTTTCGACACTTGCGTCTTCCTTGATTTTTTTGCCAAGAAAAGAGTGTGTACCCACTACATCCGGACAAAGCTATATCTTCTGAATTCTGAGCACCTGGAACTCACCAAAGGGGTGTTGACTTCACTTAAGTAAATTATCTCAGCCATTGCAAAGGAAGTAAAATCTCAAATTCCTGCCCCAAATTTTCTCCACAAGGAGCTCAAAGTGAGATGCAGGTCATTAAAATCGACGAAAACCCTATGACATCATTATTCATCAGGCAGACACAGATTCTACGATTGTTGCAATGGGCACTCAATTCCACAGGAAGGAAGCTATGGGCATGTGTGCGCGCCTAAGCTAACTCTGGACGCTATGGGCATGTGTGCGTCTGGGATGTGTGTGGATGTTATGGGCTTGTGTGCGCTTGGGCTGTGTGTGGATGCTGTGGACATGAGTGTCCACTCTCAAACATATCCTTAGCCGGTACAGGGGTGCCGGCGAGAGCTCGCCTCTCGCACGTCTGTTCTTGCTCACGCGCGGCTCGAAACTGCGAGTAGCTTCCCGAAAATTCGGACAAGTAAAGCGTTTCACGCGTGGCTGCACGTGCCTACCTTGGAAGGCAGCCCGCGTATGTGTGTGTGTTAACAAGCTTTTCAGAATTTGACCCCCGGTAACCCCAGATGACCTTTGACCCCCACCAAAAACAATAGGTTTTTTTCTCTCAATATGGGGCATCTATGTGCCAAGTATGAGAACTATCAGTCTCCCTTCTTGAGATATCGTGTTAGCGAGCAAAGTGTCACCAACATACACACACGAACACACACATACGCACCCTCACTGCCTTGCGGGGTCCTGCTCAGAAGACACGGTAAGGAATTCACGGGATTGCCCCATCAGCGGAGCTGCCCGGAAACTAGGCCAGTAGACGTTCATGGCTTGAGGGTGGGCTGCTTGCCAAAGAAGGCACGCGCAGCCGCGCGTGACACGTTTCACTTGTCCGAATTTTCTAGTAGCTACTCGCAGTTTCGAGCGGCGAGTGAGCAAGACAAGACGTGCGAGCGGTGAGCTCCCGCCGGCCGTCCGGCACCAGCTAAGGACATGCCTGTGGGCGCAGTGGATAAATTTCATACTAAGTATGTAGATGCTTTATGGTAAGACAAAGAACCATTTTGTTATTGGTGAAGGTCAAAGGTCATTTGGGGTCACCGTGGATTTAACTCTTGTGAGAGGAAGAACCATATGGCTTTTGGTGGGACAAAGGTCATCTGGGGTCTACGGGGGTTAAACCCTGAAAATCTTGTTAATACGATATCTCGAGATAGGAAAAATTTCATACTGAGTATGTTGATGGCTTCTGGTGAGACTAAGAACCCCAACGTTTTGGTGGAGGTGAATGGTCATCTGGCATCACGGGTTCAAACCCTGAAAAATATTTTTAACACGATATCTCAAGAGAGAAAGCTTGGATAAATTTCATACTTGGTATGTGGATGCCTTATAGTCAGAGGAAAAACCTATTGTTTGGTGGGGGTTCTAAGGTCATCTGGGGTCACCAGGGGTCAAATCCTGAAAACTTTGTCAATATGATACTCGAGATAGGAAGCTTGGATGGAGTTGATACTTAGGTATGTGAATGCCTTACGGTGAGTGGAAGACACCTCAATTTGTTTTAAAGTGGAATTAAAGGTCATCTGGAGTAACCAGATGTCAAAAAGCTAAATTTCTCAAGAATTCTCAAGATCGTTATCTGGGGTCACCAGATATTAAAACGTACATCATCGAAACCTCAATGCATTTTTGCATTCTGGTTCATTATTGAAACTACAAGACAGCCGTAAAAGAAGCCGCCGTGCACGAAGCTCATGAAAACGGGAGAATGCAGCCCGAAGTCAAGAATAGTTAGTCAAAAAAAGCTACTAAAATGATTATCACATTTTGGGAAAACATAACTTATGACACGATTTTAATTGGGAAATATGGTCGCATGCGTTCTCATGGAGTTAGGATATCGAGAACTACTGGAACGCCCTGGAACGACTACGCCTACTGGAACGACAAAAAGAAAGATGACAGAAGTCCCATACAGTAAGTGTGGTTTATTTTCGGCACCGCATTTGAAGATCAGTTTCATATGTTACATCTGGTAACCGCAGCCCTCCTAAAAGCATTCCCCTTATTACAACTTTTATATAATGTGAACCAGAGCCAAAGTTTTCAATAGTGATTAAAGTACTTCATGCAGTTGATAAGAGGCCATCAGTCTGGAAATTGCTTACTTTTAACTAGCATTGATAAGACGGGTGACGTCAACGTAGAAGAAGGGCCACTCCTCCACACTGATAACACTGTCTTGGGGGTTATTGTCGTGACTTTCAATCTGAAGAGAAAAGAAGATGTCTTTACAACTAAACATTCCGAAATTCATTCTCTAAACAATAAATAAAACAGATACAAGAGTGTCTCTTCAATGCAAGAATTTAGTGAAAAACCGTTATTTGGAATCCCCACAAGCAGACAATCACAAAGAAAATAATAATTGAAACTTTTTCATTCATATGCAAGGGCTTAGCAGAAAATGACAATTTATCTAGGAATTATAACAAAGTTGGATTAGCAAGATTCTGATTTGATGTAAACAAAATATTGTTTTTCGACCTCTGTGGCATTTTATCATCAGCGGACATCGCACACTATCTTCACATAAGCACAATATTATTCCGTTGCTTATTTCCTAAACACTAGATGCAAAGAGTATCAAATGCGGTGAATACATTTCTGTGCCTGCGAGCCTTTGTCGTGTACATCCCCCGGTAAAAAAAATAGACGAAAAATGACTGATTTTGGACGATTTCGTCCAAATCCTCCCAAAATCGTCCTGCTATTAAAAAGCGTCAAGGACGATTATACATTCCAATATCGCTGCCTGGACCATTCTATTGTAAAACAGAATGGAATTAAAAGGCAAAATCGTTAACCTCCAAGGTTTCTTCGTGATTTGGAAGAAACAATTAAGTTTGTCCTTGAGCAGCTTGCAGCAATATTTGACGTATAAAATTTTCCTTTGTTAATAACCTTAAAAATCTTCCAAATCTAGCAATTTTTCCTACCATAATCGTCCAAAAGGCGAAGGACAAAAGTGGAAGACGAAAAATCGTGGTTCAAATCTTTCAAAATCGTCCCATTTTTACTAGGTATGTACCTACCTGCTCAACGAAGTCGTTCATGCCGAGAGAAGTCGACGAATATTCGTTCTGGTAAAGCTGTTTGGAAGAAAACACGACAGGTAAGATTGTTTTTCCCGTTAACTCTTAGTATGGGTTTCAGGGAATAAAAGTCGCTCAACTATATTTTGCAAAATATTATCTAAATATTGTCAATCTTCTCTTGCTTCCCTTACAAATATCTTAGCACTATCTTGATTTTTCAGAACGTACACTATCACAAGCAGTAAAATGTAAGCTAAGGATGAATTCATTTGCACAAAGATTGTCACACGTCTGAAAAGAATCATGTATGAACTAGTTTTCTGAAGTATATGGCCTGGCCTATTAATCTAACTGGGAGGGAGGGTACATTTGGCTTTTATTCATTAAACCTACTCAGCCACAGGCATCACCGTACACACTGAGTCGTTGTCTGCAGCCGTCACTGCTCAAGATTTGTGGCTCAAAATTGCTTGTTCCAGCATTTATAAGCGTTTTCGTCTAAGTTCTTGGATCATCATTACATTGTGCCCAACTTGAGACATTTGCGTTCGTTGCAGAGAACCATCCATGTACAACGGAGAGATAACGAAGGAGGATAATTGTTAATGTGCAATTATAAGCATCCAAATTGCTAAATAATTAATTATTACTGGTTACAAGTATTTCCAAATCTGTTTTTGTAATTATAATCACCATTTGTTGAAAACGTGGGGTGCATACATTTCGTTAATATTTATGAGTATTTCCGACTTTATCATAACGGAAATGTAAAAAAACCCTTTATTTCTTATGTATAGGCGTAGGAAGAAGGAGAGGGGCTTAAGCGTTCATTCGAAAATGTGATCGAACGGAAGTATGCTTCCGCCCACTTCATGAACAAATGCCCCTAGTTTGTTTACTTTGTGAAACATTTAAAAAATTTACAGCAATTTTCCATGAAGTTTGCTTATATGTTGAAATTGTATCTGAGAACCCTCAAATCTTAAAAATTATTTCCCAAAGGGGAGGAGTGCTGCCTGCTCTTAGACCCCTCCCACGGTCCGAAACAACGTTCAGCTCCCCAGTCTAGAACAGATTCCCACGCCTATGTCCGCATGTCCACTGAAGGGAACGCAAAGGTATAAGTATGACATAAAGGTGATGAAATAATGCTTCCTTTTTTACCATCATTAAAAAATGAAGTCTATGTAAACAGCGGAGGCACCCACCAATGCCACGTTTAAATTCTTGCCGTCGAACTTGTGTGTAGGATAGTATTTGGGCAAATTTACTTCTATTTGTCTCTAAAATCAGTAACTTCATGTTAAATAAAACACCCTTTGCAGCATCTTTTTACAAAGTTGGACAATTTCACTGGAAGGCGGTTCTAAGCAATTTGGTTAGGGTGACAAAATCAGGTCCGTATTCAGAGGTTTGGAAAATCCCCTTCCCCGGCAATATCAATGGTCCGCGTCAGAAAGTACAATAGGAATATGGTGACTATTTTGTATTTTAGTGAAGTCCCGTAGAGTTTTCAAGAGCTATTCAGAAATCAGTCAGACAGTCAGTCATGCGCTGGTCTTTGTTTAAAAGTAACTACAATCGTAACAGGCAAGCGCTATTCCACAGGTGTCAGGAGCAGGGAAACAGGCAAAGAGGCTTGATCCGTTTTGGATAAAATGAGACTGCCTATATTATACACATTAATAAGGTTAATGTTTAATATTTAATGGTTAGGACACTTGACCTCGAAGAGAATCATGAACTATTCGATCGTGGGTAAACACCAGAAAAATTGGACAAGAGCTTATAGGGTAACGAGGCAAGAGTTTACTTATCTTCCCGCAACTCTGATGTCGCGACCTCTATTTAGCGTTGTCATGCAACGGACGGAGTGTATACCCAATCCCGAGCAACCTTCTCAAAGGCTGGAAGGGATGGTGAATCCTAAATTAACACCACCAGCTGGACCAACTAAATGAAAGCCTGAATTGGATATTTTACTATGTCCCACAACCTGAAACCACATCACTGCGAACAGCCATGGCCAACAAGCCGTTGTATGAGCACCCAAAAATTTCCAGGGGGTACCATCTGGATTTGATCCGGGGACCTTTCCAGTGCAAAACAGTACACTCAACTCGTATTGTGTCACAGCATGTCTTATCGTTGCCAAGAAGCCATACAAATGTTGGTTTTGTGGAACGTTTTCTTAAAATAACGAAAATTTTGAGCACGAAGACACACATTATGAAATGGTAGCACAGTTTTGGTTCTTAGCACCTTCGAAAATATTAAAGACATAGGAAAAGGGGAATATCTGTAACTCATTATAACACTTCACCACACCTACAAATAGGTCAGTCAGAATAGGGAGCTACCACTAGACCTGGACAGATCTAATGGAAGCTCCCTTGTCAGAAGGCGTGCTACAGCTTTGATCAACTATTCCATGTTTATTTTAAAATAATTGAAATGGCAGATAAAAACATTCTCGCAACTCTGCTCAAAATTCGGGCAACACATCACTGTTGCCCTAACATTCTGCGTCTTAAATTCATCACTTACCAGGTGTGCCTACAGAACTTTCAATAAATTCAAATTTTGTTAGTCAGTGATACAGCTTTGAATTAAAAAATATCGCATAAGTTACAGTAATCCTTACAAACGCCGGACACCTATGGGTTTAAAAGACTACACATACAAGCAGAAAGCTACTTAGGCGATCATCGGTGGTTACGGCTTCAGTAATTTACCAAATGAACGTTTCCTGTTCACCCTTTGAGGGATGTTAAAATTTTGGACACATGCAAACACAAAATAAAATAAATGTCATTCAGCAACTTATACAACTAACTTTTCCGGCAATGTACTCAGAAGACATTGGGCAACAGAAATTCCTTAGTACTATACGCGCTGATTAATGATGGTTACCCTATTAAAGAGTGTCATGTTATCATTTCTTTTAATCTAAACTAGAACCTTCCGTTTTGAAGGAGCTGCATACGAGCCTGAAAATAAATTGAGACCACGACTCCCTGGATACTATCAATTCACAGTACCAGTTGCCGAATGACCCATTAAACCTGGGTTGAATCTTGAAATTGTCACGAAATACATACTGTACTTGACAATTGCAGAAAAATGAAATAGTTTATAAATACAACTTCATAAATAATATGACATTTGTGAGATGGAAGGGGTTATTTCGTCCAAATGTAGAAATGCTTGTACGTACCATTTTCGTATAACATGTTACTTTTTTTTAAATTGAAGACCATGGTTGGCAAACCTTTGGGGCACTTTGCCCCCTGTGCCCCTATTGTGAGGCGCTAATAATTTCACTCATATTTCAATTTAAGATTTGGTAGAAAGATTGGTTTAATGCAATTTCTTATTTAAAGTGGTCTTATTTGGATACACTCCCTACTACAAATGAGATTTTAAGTTATGTATTTATTGCATACCGGTATCGCTTGTTATTAATAGATACATGGTTGCGACTTACCGCATATAGTTCCATGCCGTCCAAAACATTATCAGAATTCTTGTCAGTCTCCATGAAAAACTGTTTAACGATTAGAATTAATCAAAGAAAATCATGTTAATGCTAAATGGAATTTTGGATATATCAGGGTATAAATTTATAACTAAGATTATTTATAGCACACTTTGATTACCCATATGACGGTAACGACAACATGAACTAGCACCCATCCTCTGTGCCGCACAACACTGGTTCACTTACAACCTAGTTAAACTATCCAATCGATGTGTCTTCTGGATGAATGATGTTAAGAGAAATTGTTCAGGAAACAAGACAAATGAACGATTGCTATAGACGTACGGGAAGTCATTTCAGTAGAAGTGGAGAAGTTGCGTGTCTTACAATTTTCGCTGATTGGTTACCATTCAAGACATGAGTTTTGTCCTTGAAAGTGACATTTTTGTGCCCTTATATCGAAAAAGTTTGCTCAGGTCGGGAAAGGCGGGAGCTGCTGTTCCTCAGCCTCGGCCTCATGGCCTTAGACTTACAGAATGTTATGCTTGTGGAATACCGCTATTTTCTAAAGGTAAAAATCTCTCTGTATAATATTAAAGAAAAATTTACTTACTGATACAAAATCAGCTTCCGGCAGTTCGTTAGTGTGCACCATCCCTGTGCGAAAGAAAATTTAAAAAGACATTGTTTCTCTTATTTGCAGCACGGTATGTTAAAAGCGGAAGGGTACTTCGGAACCCTACATGAATTCTTCTTTAATTGGGGAGGGCGAGAAAAATGTTGAGGATTTTTTTTTAACGTTCCAAATTAGCTGCAAAACATTTCGGATACAAACTAATTGTACTTCGAAAGGTAGCCTGGAAGAGTTTAACTCAACCATAGGCGTACGGGTGCCTTGAAATTTGGGTGGGGGCAGAGGTTTTTTGCCCGAATTTTGTTTGTTACTAATTATCGGGAATACTATCTAAGCGGAGCATCACCATGGGTTGACGCGTAGCGTATAAGAAAATTTGGGGCTTTACAAACCCCCCAGATGGTCGAAAACGGCATTTTCCGAGTGTTCTAGGATGCATGTACCCAGCCTTGAAATAGGGATATCATGTTTGCAATTTGAAAAACAATCTATGAAAAATGGAAACACATAAAAGATGAGTTGAGATGATACATGGGGGGGGGGGGCTTAGCCGAAATCCCCCTGGTTCCGTCGCCACTGTTCACCTGTTCCACGAACACACACATACGGTACACACAGTCACTCATGTACGCATTGAGTTGCATCATGGATTCCTCTGCTTCCAGCAAGGAATAAGTTGATCAGTTGGTAAATAACGACCCATTGTAGCTTGACAGACAGGTTGATAACAATCCTTTGATCACAACTTCGTTGCCCGGGGGAAAGGTTCGGCGGGTGTTACATAATTTGTGTATTTTTAGGAACTAAAAAAAGGGCATCAGTTGTCGTCGGTCTGGGGGAGGGTTTTAAGGGGGACACCCCCTCCCTTTTGAAAATTTTTGAAAAATTAGGTGTCCTAACATGCAATCTGGTGCCACATATGCTACCTTTTGAAGTAAAATTTGTGTTAAAAAATTACGTATTTTTTAGGATCTAAAAAAAAAAAAATTGGCATCCGTGAGGGGGCGTGGCCCATTACCCTCCCCCACCCTGCGTACGCCACTGGCTTGCAACTACATTTTTGTTTTATGAGACGTACCTGTTCCCCCTGATTAGGAACATGCCCTAAGTAAGGCTAAGTTCCCGATAAGTTCTTGGTAGCTGACCATGCATGCATGTATACGGCACAGTCGATTCTGTAACAAGCAATAAATTGAAGGGAATTTGAGCACATGGTTCTTCCTCTCCAATTTTCTTCCATCAAGCCATATCATTTACACAAAAATCTGCCCGAATTTCGTAGTAAATTTTGCCTGCCCCCCTGCCCCTGCCCCCCGTCTCGTACGCCTATGAACTCAACTCACATTTAAATGCCTTTTCACTTTCGATGTCATCTTTGGGGCATGCATACCGGTCACTCTTACCTGCGTTTAACAGTTTTTATATAACATTTCATGGAACCATAAGCATTAGGTAAGATGTTTCAGGATATGGAACAACAAGTTTTTCTAAAATTTTTTCCCTAATTTACAAACAATCATGATATACATTTTGCTCTGAAAGTCACAGTAATATGTGCCCTGAAACAGACATCGTACTTAATTATCCAAAGAAGTACCTCACCTAAAACACACCATGCATACGTCTACACTTGAAACTTGACACAAGTAGAGTGCACTACTTTATTGCCATATCAAAAACCATCATTCACTGTCAACTGGACCAAAAAACCCTGATGAGTAATTTTTCAAATTTAGCAGACAAATTTCTTTCGACAGAAAGTTTGACACTTAGGAGCAGTGTCTTGGATCCAGAATGCCAGTAAGGTATAGTGCGAAAATGCAAATAAACATTTGGGGAAACAGGTTACATTAAAGAGTATATGGTGCAACGACGTTAAGACAATGCATGACATGGATAAATTAATAAATTTGCAAGGGATAATTATTATTTTCAATTTTGGAAACCATTACCAAAATAAATTAAGAAAGACGAAAACTTACCCCCGCACAATACAATGAATAGGATATAGACAAACTTCATTTTAGGAAAATGGGACTCTGTTAACGAATAAGATTCTAAATTAATTTAGATTTTTCAAAGAATAAAGCACACGAAACCAGGAACATTTTCATTTATACCAAAGTTTTCGTACGTTCCCTTCCTACCTGTATGTAGAGGACGCATAATGTGACACGTCATGGTCATCATTGGTGTATTCATCCGGTGAATACCCGCCATATTACTCTCAACAATATTGCAAACACGAGTCAACCATGACCTGCACTGATAGTGAAAGATCGCCTAAAAGGAAGCGCTCGCTTTTGACATCAGGGACGAAAGTACAAGAAATTTGGTTGTAAGATTGAACCATTTAGAAAGTGCAAGTTGGTAAGTCCATGAAGAATTAAAAGCCATCATTACGATTAAAGGAACATCATATTCAATTTAATATCATTATTTACAATTTCTGATCTGAAAGGCATCCACCTCTGTCGTTTATCTGTACGATGGTGCGGCTACTGTTGGTAAAATGTGAAACATCGAAGATTTTATGAATAATGTTTCTCAGTGAAATAAGGAATGAACTAATCTGTTTCAATGATAGAGGCTGCTGTGTAAATCAAAGTGATAAGATTTTGTGAAGGCCAGATGAACTAATGAAGATTTTTTCGCTGGTAGAATTGCACAAGGTGATAACAACGGACGAGGTCACGGAAATAGAATTGCTATAGTGAAAAAAATGATAGAATCCGACAGTCTAGAATCATGATGGTTGAGAGCTCAACAGAAACAACATATGCTATCAGCCGACAACTTAGGTGCTAAACAGATAATCGCACTGCTAAGCAACAAAACTGAAAGAACCAAGACCGGTGGGCAGGGTAAGTTCCAACGGCGGCGAATTGTTCTCAACATGAGGGGGGGGGGGGCATAACCGCATTTTCAAATAATTTACTTCGTAAAAAATCAAAGTCAGTGCGTGATTTCTCAAATATTGGGGAACATGTCTATGTCTCCCCGGGATCGCCGCCCATGGTTAGTTCTCATGTTCCTGCGTACCATAATGGTGCAATAAATCATTCTTCAAATATATATATATATATATGTATACATATTAACAAAACCTATGTGCAAAATGTTTCCTCTGCTAAAAGTTGATAAATATTGCTGATCATGTGGGAACAGGGTTCCAAGTTTCAAGATGAGATAGTTCTTGGCAGCCATGCGATCATGATCGGAACCTCGACACGAGATGGCCCCGCAACCATCAAGTCAGGGAACGAGCATGGTGACGGGGGATTGAATTGTGTTGCTACAAGGAACCCTGGGAGCTCCTGTTTAATAGGCCTCAGATGCTCACTGACTCGGTCAGCAAGATGACGTTTTGTTTTCCCCACATGCAGTATATTACAGAGTTTACATACGAGGACATAGGGAACATTTGCAGAAGTACATGTAAAGTACTGGTGAATGTGAAACCGTTGTTGTTGGGACCTACCATGAAGAGGATTTTGTCATGGCTGACCACCGGGCAAGTATTGCATATCCCACGGCTGCAAGGTAAAGGTCCTGGGGGTTTTGCATTACGGCATAAGGTTAGGAGGCACGAACCAAGTGCTTAAATATGTTTTTTTTCAATTCTAAATGCTATGAGGTGTGTGTGTGTTTTTCCTTGATGTTACATTTAGAGTAGGAATGGCTGCATCTAACCCGGCCGGTTAGTTATACAGGTGTGAAGCATTCAAAATACACGTAACTTGAGAGGGGGGGGATCAATTGACATCTTTGAATAGAAGGTTAACATCGGCAATAGATACGTGACCATATTTTTCAAATTTTATATATTTATATATATATATATACATATACAATGATATTGGTTTTCAAGCCGCTACCAGTGGTTTCGTGCTAACGCCCTCTTCAGATGGCTGTGTATGGATGGACCTTTCTACAGTCTACCAGTTTACATTGTTATGGTCTGCTAGGTCTGGTCGTATTATGCCTTCAAGCAGAGATAAGCTCTGAACGGGAGTTGAGTAGGTTATATCTGTCCCTCATGGATAGAATGGAGAGCTCTTCTTAGATGCAAAGTGAACATTGATTACGGGAAGTTTGGCGGATGAGGCATACTGATAAAATACACCACTTTATGGCGTAAGCTGATTTTGACCGTTTAAGGCTCCAAAGATGCTTTGACAATATATATGTATAAATATGTATATATATATATATATAGATATATGAACTTAGGAATATAAAAACTTTGAACTTTTAAGATATTCCTTCTCATAGCATGGAACGATTGATACAGCAGCGGTTGCCCTGCTTATAAATATGTAATCTTCTACATGTTGACGTGATCGTGATTACACAGGCGGAGGCTGTTCTATTCAGCCAGTCTAAAACGGGACTTCACATGACAGGCCGTTAGGTTCGAGGGGACGTTTGAAAAAGTACGATTGATTCAGAAGTCGGGCAGTCTACCATCGATAAGTTGTTCATGTAAACAGATAACAGATAACAATGGCAGATCACAGATAAAATAACTGGTTGCTGGTACCATCCATTTCAATTCTGGAGATGTCTGAGACAGTAAATTTGCAAAACTTACAGCAGTGTAAGTAACAGGCAAGGAGTTGTCCCAGATAAAGTCCTCAATCGAGCCAGTCGAGGTTGCAACAGGGGATGCAAACCGGCCATTTTGTTCACGCATTAAAGTCGCACTTGCTTAAATTGGAACCTGTAAATGTAATGATGCCCTGTGTTTGCTGTGAAAATTCAAAACTATTATTGAGGATGAAGACAGTAATGCAGGACTGTAGCCTGGGTGAATCCTTTAAGGGGGGGGGGGGGAGTCATGGCACTGTTTAAGCGGAGCACCAAGTGGTGTACCTATAGATATTTGACGCCCTTCACAAGTTGACAAGCCTGTGTATTTGGAACCCTCTGGAAACAAGTTTAACATATGGTTGACACGATTTTTCTTGCCTTGAGTTTCAAACCACATAACAGATCTCAGAATTCTTTGTCAACAAAGGTTTTAATTTCCATAATTTTTCTATTCAAATCAGTGTAAAAAAATTGCGACCAGCCTTTGTCAATGTCCAATTAAAGCATAACGTTCATTTAAATAAGCCATGGGAGATAAATGTGAAAACCTGAGGATATGGAACTAATTGACACATGTATTTCTATGAGTGTGGCATTTTAGATTCACTTTAGATTGTAGGGGCTTTAAAAGCATGTTCTGGTGACCAAATTTGATGTTTTCAAAAAGAGCGGAAATTTTTTGGTGTTAGGCAGTGAAAATCCCATCTCAAAAGCGTCTTACAATTGGAAGATACAAATTTTTGAAGAAAGGCTACATTTTCAGCTTCCGCGGTGTATGATGGGAAATTGTGATGTCATCTGGGCAAATTGATTA
>WURT03477289.1:0-12358 GCA_009936505.3 Holothuria glaberrima | reverse complement strand
GAAATACATGTAAACATTCCAACGGTATCAAATTTAAAGGACAAACAAGGTATCCAATTATAAAGACTAACCAAGGAATCTGAGGTAATCTGCCCACTTGGGATCACGTTCTGTGACCTTGAGGAAACCTGGAGGTATTTCTTATTAAAAGTAACCAATCTTTAGACAGGGATATCTTGAGTTAGGAATGGAATTTTGGTATGGGGTTTGGATGAAATGTAATGAAAAATTTTTATCTCACATATAAGATCCCTTAAAATGCCACCAGACAAATGCCCTAAATGAAAACTGCCTGGTATAATATATTTATAACGTATTACACGGACATATTTGCAAGACTGTTTACCGAGAGCTAGACCTTGAAAACTCAAAGTAAGATTTTCATTCTGAGCGGAAGAGCTCTACCATCCTTTCGTGCAGTGCGCAAGAATTCTTTTTTACTTTTTCCCAAAATGTTAATCAGCTTGAAGAAAATGGTATATCCCAGCATAGAAGTAAACCGAGGTAATTCTTCTATGGTTTAAGGCATTTTACAGTGCATTGATATACTTTGTATCACATGCCTTGGGCATATGAGTTTAATACGCTGAGATGACTCTGGTAGAAAGTGTTCACAAACGAGTGACGTGATAATAATGCGTCTGCGGCTTTGCCAGTGCCGTTTCCGCAGGGAACGCCATAAATCCACCTGTGCGCAACGTGTAGGCATCCAAGAAGTACTTGACTGGCAAAGGGGCAATCATGAAGAATATTGCATCAATTTAAAGTTATTTATCAGCAATCAATTTGTCTTTTATTTTTTAAAGGATTGTTGGGACTAGAAGGGCTCTTGTAGACACGGGTCTAATAATCGTTAAGTTATGCCTTCTTAATCTATCGCATGTGTAAGTTAAGTTCATGTTGGGATTTGTGATGTGTGCATTTGAGAATAGAATTAATGTATGTTCCAACTAATTTCAATTTCATTAAGTTATTTACTTCAGTTACCATACAAAAAGGTTTTGAACAAGGAGGGTACTAAAATACAATTTATCAGCTTGAGGCAAGGTATATGAAGTTGTAAGTCCATGTATTTGGATACACACACACACATATATATATATATATATACAAAAGAAAAAGTAGGCAAATGATACTCATGCTATGTTTTAAATTATTATTGCCAACGTTTCGGGTATTCAACCCTTTTACAAAGGCGACTAAGATGAAACTACAACGTTACCAGCTATGTAAACAAGTTCATACAAAACATATTTCATAAAGAGACGCAGACGCACACGTCCAGAATCGTCATAATGCTACGTGCCTAAAGAAATACCGCGTACATGAAAAATCAATACAGTGCGTACAATTTCATAAGTAATTATATGATGAATATTACGTCACAAGAGTAAAAGACGCACACGCAAGGAATCGTCATAATATTACGAGCATAAAGAAATGCCACGCACACGCAAGGTCAATACAGTGTGTATAATGTCGTGAGTAACTAAAAGATGTTAATTACGTAACAATGTGTCAAAGGAGATTGGATATTTACTTATTATAACAAACGTCAAACTTTACGTTGATACCATCGGGGTTTAAAGAACCCAGTTGAAAAATAAGTCTGCTTTCCGATCTCAATCGGCCAGAGTCATTGCCTTTGCACAGAAGGGCTCCTGTGACAATGAAATCGCTGATGTTACAGGGGACTTGCAACTTCATATACCTTGCCTCAAGTTGATAAAATTGTATTTTAGTACCCTCCTTGTTCAAAACATTTTGGCAATAATAATTTAAAACATAGCATGAGTATCATTTGTCTACTTTTTCTTGTTACTATTTCCATTCTACACAGAACTCTGTTCAAATATGTATACACACACATATATGTATATATATACATATATATATATTTATGTATATGAGGCAGTCAACGCTGTATTAAATAGTCACTCAAAGTGTGTATAAAAACTTAGCCTCAAGCAGGATTCGATCCCTTTGAATCAGAACGCGGTCAACTGAGCTTAAATAATAATGGGTTAAGTTTTCCAAGACCTAAGGTCTTTGAGCAACTATTTAATACAGCGTTGACTAACTCTTTCATATAAAGTCGCTACGTCTATCTACCTACACAACATTACATATATATATATATATTTATATGTATATATATATATTTATATATCTATATAAAAAGAAGCTAAATAGAGACACCATAAGAGTTAAGTAAAAGTACTGATGTTTCTGTGATAGACCTTTATGGATAAAGGTCTACGACCGAAATGTCAGTACTTTTACTTAACTCTTATGGTGTCTTCATTTAACTTTATTTTTCTAATTTTAAGTGTACACCGACGCACAACTACATGTTTATATATCTATATATAAACATCTGTAAGAATTCATTTAGTTTTTCGACATAATGTTGCAACTCTACAGATAAAGGGAACAATACAGTAAGTTTCAGGTCTTTGATAGCATATCACCCAAGTCTGGCGGTCTGCTAATGCCCGCGCTGGAGGTTTTCCGTCAGAGGTTTCTGGCGCCAAGGCGCTGGCGACCCTCCAGAGTGTTGCTAACTGGCTTATGAAGCGCTAGAATAGTCAAAGAAATATACTTCTAACAAACACTTTAAGGAACAGTCGCAATCAAAAAATATCCTGTCTACCAAGTAATTGCTTTTCTCTCTTGAAGCTACAAAACAAATTCTCTCAGCTTGCAAAATGTTAATTTTATTTAGCCACATCTTGTCCTCTTCGAAATTGTACAATCTTTACATTACAACAAAGTTCATGTAATTATATTTCGTAAATAACTGTAGCAAGTTAGATATAAGTGTAACTTCTTAATAAAGAGAATATTAAAAAACAATAAAAATTTAACAATCTTAGAAAACACCTGCACAGTAAAACTACACTCGACATGAGTCATGGTAACTAATCTTCTTCCTTCAACGCCTGATTTTCATCGGTCTCATTCATAGTTTTCTGCATTTATTGCACATAAAAAAATGTAAAAGAATTCCTTAAGGAGAGCTATGTACCCCGAGTACAATTTGGCATATTTGCACTGTCATGTTTCAGGACATAAAGTAAAAAGTTTGGTTTTCTTGGTTATAACGAAAAAGATCTTGCTTGGTAAAAAACGAGCACCTTTTCAAAAAAAATACTTTTTATTATTCAACAAAATACTGTCCCTTCATTTAAAGTGAAGCTAGGGACTGAACAAGAAATTAACTAAGACTTGGATTATAATAAGGGTTAAGTAAACACCCTTCGGCTTAGTCAACTTTCCATGCCTCTTTCACCCTTATGAAAGACCACTTTACCGTATTTGAGCTTGTAATAAATGGTCAAATGATCTCTTCGGTTTATAAAACTTATTAAGTTCTTTGACGTTATAGTTG
This sequence comes from Holothuria glaberrima, assembly GCA_009936505.3. NCBI lineage: Eukaryota > Metazoa > Echinodermata > Holothuroidea > Aspidochirotida > Holothuriidae > Holothuria > Holothuria glaberrima. The sequence continues at coordinate 8,967 of WURT03477289.1, read as the reverse complement.
ATAAACATGTTCAGTGGAAACGTCATATTCGGAAAATTAAAACCGATTTCTAAGATTATTGATGTCATTCATATGGAATGAAGCTAATGTTTCAAACAGTGGCTTGCTGTCCATATATAGAACTACTGCTATAAATTCCATCCAGTCATCATTGTTTCATGAAAGAATGCATATTTACCTTAAAGCCACTTTGTGTTTCACCAATTGGTCATCACTGAATAACGTTTGTAACCCTGCCTATAATCAGCACACGGCATGTTTGTGTAACGAATAACTTAACTTTGTAACCGCGGTATATTGCCAAGCAATGCACTGAGTAAACGCTATGAGATGGGATTTACCTTTCGGGGTACTCATTTATAAAGCATAGTATTATACTTCGTGTTGTCGTATTTTGGAAAAGGAACTTAATTGTTTCAGGCAAGGATCTATTCCCTTATATTACTTATCTAACAGCTTCGCCCCTGTACCTTGTTTTCAATATCAATTCAATGATCTTGGTTCAGTTACTAGAAAAACCAAACGGGGATCAGTTGCGACTGAAGATCATTAAGAGTATTCATTCTAACATCTTTAAGAGCTCACAGGAGTTGCTAAATCGACTTTTAACTTAATCATGGAATAGCTCTGGTACGGATGCAATCAATTTTACCACGTAGTCCATCTCATGAAAAGTTAATACTGTGTATTTGTTTAGTAAGAAGGTTTTGTTCTTTGTCCTCCAATTAAAATGAACTAGCATAAAGGCGAAATGACATCAGAGACAAATGTTACGGAATCTGCTGGAAAGTCTTCTTCAGAGGATTGATGACCTCGCAAGGAAAGTCCTCTGTAATGCTCTTTTCAAATCCCGAATAAAATTGAATCATTATTTTCAGATTTCTAACTTCTCGAGCAGTTTCTTCGCTGTGATTGAAAGAATAATTGTATTAATCTCAATGCTAAAATTTTTTTCATTCCTTATTAACAAACTAAAGTAGTTATCAGGCCACGCTGTAAAAGATGGTAAAGTGTCACTTGTTACTTATACGAATTATAGACCAATAATGTTGTCTGTTAAATATTTAGCTAAGGAACTTAATTTGTAAACTAGTAAATTAAAAGTTTAGCAACGTGCTGCCACTATTTTGTACACACTCCCCCTCTCTCTTTGTTTCTTTTTAAAATTTAAGGTAGCCTACCGTCCAGTTAACATATCGTAGGCAATGATTATTGTTTGTGACTGAGCCAAAATAAGTGGAAGATCCTTACCTCTGCTTCAAGATGGATCTGGTTTACCTGCAAGAACGGCAGGATAAAGAAGGATAAAAAGTTATAATCGGGTGATGGTTTAGCAATGAAAGCACCACTGTACAAAATAATAGGATGTTGTCACATTTTGCCAAACGCAGCATTACTTGTAAATTTTAGGATATGTAGCAATCTGCTTATCAGAATAAATAGACCAAATTAATTAGGATACGTGAACAAAATATGACCATGGCTGGATATTTTAAATGATACCTTGAGAGAACACTGTAAACATGTGAAGATCAAGATAACCTGACGACATATGCAAAGTCAAACGGTGGAATAAAGTGTAACAAGTACGCCCTGTACAACGCACTCTGCATACTACGCCCATTTTAACATCCCAAACATTGAGTAACGCATAATTAAGGCAGTCGGGTTATTGTTTTTCACCTGGAGCATATGTAGCGCACTACTATTTGTAACAGATGGTTAAGTAATTTGTTTTCAATCTGTCAGATAGGAGCATTTCGACAACTCCATCTTTCTAATTGGAATGCGATAAAATTCATGTTGTAGGTATCCACAACGAACAGATGTAAGCATGTCTGCTACACAATTTTTCCAACCTTATCCCCTTACGCCACTTTTTTTATCACCACAAGGTGATTCATGCCCACTAGATTGTTAACGATAATACTGCACAATGCCTTATTCTTCACTGGTTGTTGCTCTTTGGGCAAAGCAACATTGCAGATTGCAAGGCCAACTTTCTGTTTTGTTTCAACACACTGCTAAATGATGCAGGAACCTTAAAGAATCGAATTTTCGAAACTCGATATGTGAAACAATTTCCGTCTCAACAGCTTCTGCACTACATGCCATGACTCTTGTCATTAATCATATGCATTTTAAAAAGGGAGAAGCTAAAGAACTGACGATTTGGGGGGGGGGGGATTTCTTCATGAAAGTTTGCACACAATCTCATGATGACGTTTTTCATCATAGGTGGGGACACCAAATAGTGTTCCCTCATAATAAGTACTTTTTCACTGCATAACCAATTTAACATGACACTTAATTTCGATTTCCTTAGAGATAACCAACTTAATTAGCTTCATTTCGTTAACTTTTTAGAGGGAATTATCTCCACAGGATAGTGCGAGTGGTTACATTTGTTGTTTACATAAGTTCATATTTTTCAACAGAAATTACCTTTCTTTAAACTTACTTTCCACTATTTGGACTGTGTTCGTCGAACGTGGGTTCTATGACTTTATGCATCTAGGAGATGCATGTGCATTTCATTTTTTGTACTCGTTACTTTGCTACGTCAATCTGCAATATTTTTTAAAGGAGTAACACGACCCTTAACAGCCCGATAATGCTCATAAAATAATGACAAAAATACATAAGTATCCTATCGTTTGAATGGAAATTCCGTGAACACAGGTCACAAATTGATGTGAAGCTTTTCGAATTTAACAAGAAAAGTTGAAGCTGTTTCACATGGCTATTAATTCATATTAATCTCCAGTCTCCACCTTTTTCGTTCTAAGGACAACTTACCTCTTTCTGGTAATCTTCATCTGCCATCGATGAACACTGTAAACAGAATATCAAGGTAATAGCCTGAAAGATTACGCATTTGTTCTGGCGCATGCTCTATGCCAACAAATGCTTACGGTGATTTAATTGTCGAATTTGCGGTTTATGTTGGGGATTGCATGCAATGAAAGGCAGATATTGCGATGGAGTTTAAAAGTGTTTAATGTTACAAGAAAACTTTTGTTAGCTCTTCAGAAGTAAACTCTCGATAAAAGAAAGCTACCCTTAGCGGGGTACTAAATGTAGTACTTTATTTGAGTTGATGCTCTTTTTGATCCATGATATGACTTACAGTCATATCAGTCATATCTCTATATTCGTTAAGGGTACTTTCGAAAAGCATCTCCTGAAAGAATGCTAAGTCAAGAAGCAATTAAGACGATTACGAATCAAACCGCCAGATAGGGCCTTCCCACACCCAACTTCCGCCTAAGGACAAATTTTCCAAAGTCACATAAGATTCCTTTCTGACTAAAATATTTAGTAATATCTACGCAGGAAGATAATTCAAATTTTTCAACTCCATTACGTTTCTTTCCTTCGAGGAAAAGTTAAAGTTAGATTTTTAGTAGGCCTATGTTATAAAATGGAATGAATACTCTCTGCTAAACCCTTCCGCTTCCACTGTTATGTAGCAAATGAAGACAACGTAGCCAGTTTGGGAGATTCATCTGTTGGGGGACTCTCAAAATTGGGAAAAAACTTATGCAAAACATTGTATAGGCTGCTATCCTAACCAAGAGACGGTTTCGGACGAACGAGGACCACTCAAAGATTTGCGTTTTCCCAAATACAGTGTTAACTACCAATAAGGCAGTGGCTTTTCGGTAGGTATGGGAATACACGTACCAGATACACATGTAATTTTATTACATGACACCAACAAAGTTTGCAAGTGGGTTCCAAAACACATTCGCCACTGACAGTGTATACAGCACGGGTGGAATTGTTGGTAACTTGGACAAAATGGCAGGGCATGTGACCAATTTTTCTTCAGTTCAGAGAAAAGTAAATTCTCCCAAAAGGGGAATCTCTCGAACTGTTAGCATCAATAGATACACAAAAACAATAGAACACTCACCCAATACTTCCATTCACCCGACTCGAGGTTCAAAAAATAGTCTTCGATCGGAGCATGCCATCGAACTGAGAAGGAATGGATGGCATGAAACAAGTCGTTAGAATCAAATTTGTTGTAATAATGGGAATTTAACCCGGCGGAGCTTATGCTCAGTTGATGACTTTTCTTACTTGCACCCTGGCAGATTAGTGGTAAGAGCATTCTGCACAGTAGGCAGAAAATTGATGGTTGGAGTCCCAATTTAGGCTAAGTTCGTCTCCTCGACTTGCTCTCCTTTCAACTAACTTTTTACTTCTTTTACTTGGTCTCCATACCGCAATTTTCTCGTTGTTTTCCTTTCCAAGTTTCATAATGAGACGGTTTTCGGCAGCAAGGCGATCATGATCGGAACCTCGACAAGAAATGGCCGCAGAAACCATGAAGTCACGGATCGAGCACGATGACGGGGGGTTGAAATATGTGGTTACAGGGAACCCTGGGAGGTTCTGTTTAATTGACCTCAGGTGTTCGGTGACTCCGTCAGCAAGACGACGTTTTGTTTTTCCCACATACAGTTTATTACAGCGTTTACATACGAGAAAATAAACACGACCCGAAACGTCGTGGACTTTTTCACAAAACTTTAGCACTGTTTATTACTTTTTTGACCTATATATATATATATATATATGATTATACAAATAGAAAAACACTGACTGAATATATATCCAACAAGACAAAAAAAATGTAATCAACATACACTGAAAATACGTTTCGAACAGTATGTTGATTAAAAAATTTTTTCTTGTTGGACATATATTCAGCCAGTGTTTTTCTGTTTGTATAATTATGTATCGCTGTGGAAACACGAAAAGAACTCTTATTCATATAAATATATATATATATATATATTTATATATTACCTTCGACCCTTCTTAAAAGAAGAACAGACAGGCATTCAGTTACTTGTATGTACCGTGGAAAAATACACCAATGGAACCTAAAGAAAGAAAGAAGAGCGAAAAGAATGAATTGTGACGTCGAACAATCACCCAAACTTGCGAGATCAGTGTGCAGTACATATGTCATGATTCTAATGCCTTTTCCAATTCAAAGGCTTTTAATCTTTTACGAAATTGCGCTTTAATATCAGATGCTGAGCTTCTTAACATTTCTGGTTTTGTTTGGTTCTTTTTATTCTAAAGATGGATATAACTTTGCAAAATAATAACGTATTAAATACTTTTTCAATCTATAAACGTTTCATGTATAATGAATTGTTGGTGGTAAATACTAGCATAAAATATTTTTGAGCATTGAAACCGTCCAAAATTAGCATTTTAGGTTAGGGAAACCTAAATATTTTACGATAACAATGTTAGTCGATTTTTCTCCTCTTGTATTCCTGGTGCAGAACGAATTTTTCAAGTCCTACTTGTTAGGGGCTATTTTTGTAGCATGTTGGTTATAACCTTTGTATTCAATTTTATTTAAGATTTGAAGATTGACATCCTCTGCATTTCTCTTAAATTCCGATGGCGATTAATTTTTTTTTTCAATTTAAATAACCTCATACGCCATCCCACAATGTGTGAAACATGATAAGAAATCCAAATGAAGTTTAGCAAGTTCTTATCTGATTTAAACTTACGACTTCTGAATTATTATGTAGATTTCACTACTCAAAAGGAAGTTGTCTTAGATCATGTGTAAAAATAATTGCTTTATTGCTGAACGAAATATCAAAGATTCCCGTTCGTTCACGTTGCCAATTTCACCTCAAGGTTAAAATGTACACATTAAGGTAAGTAAATATATAAAAAAAAAAAGATTGAGGAGGTGACGAAATGTAGTATAAATATTTAGTCTCTTTATAATATTTCAAAACTCGTTACAATACAAACACTAGTTCCTGCAATGCATTGCACTTTGATGCATAATTAAGTATTCTGTGAGTCTCGTCTCCCGTTATTTCGAGACCATCCGCCATTATCACTAGCTTGCTTAGAGTAGTCATGACTGGTAGAGACAGATCACGTGGCTTCAGAGGTAGATTTTTCGTAGAAAGTGATCCTAAATCCAGACAGCTATGCAGCTCCACACAACAAAGAGGACGCTGTAAAAGGGTGATACATAGAAATAATTGGACTTAAAAACACTGCCACCAATATCCCATCCACGCTTCTATCGATTAGTCGACGAGAATCTCTCGTTCGGGGGACAAGAAAAATTCTCCCGAATATGGGAAAACTTACGCAGCGCCTTGCAAAGGCTTACTAGCCTAATAAAGACAAGGTTTAGTAAGAACGTAAACTACTTAAGAACTTGTATTTTTCTCAAAAGCAGCTTGATGAACCACCGATTGGGATGTGCATTGCTGTGATAATACACCTGCCGAATCAACATTTACTTCTATAACGTTACACATAAAATTTACAAGGGTTCCAAAAGCCATTCAACACTAACAGTGTACACAAGGAACGCGTGAAATTGTGGATAAGAGGGCACATGGCGGCGCCCATTGCCAATTTTTTTCTTCCGATCGGGTGAAAACTAGATTCTCCCAAAAGGGGAAATCTCCTGAAATGTCGTTCTAGCTTAACTTCATCAAAGTAATTAACTAACTGACATTATGTAATCCAGTTCCGGGAAACCCTAGCCAATTGACTGACACACTGGAAATGCTTTCAAATGGAAAGCAGCCAGGAAGTCCAGGCTACAAGCCACCTATCCTTGCATTATGACATATATAATGCTTTCCAACGGTTTTTGGTCAATTTTAGGTGCTGATTCTAAATCCGGTAGGTGCCAGTTAATAAGTACTGAGCATTTTTGCTGAAATTGCAAAAATCCAAAATGGTAGCCAAAATCTATTGTTTGACGTTATCTCCTCTTTAGGTGAAGCAAATTCTACGAATGCTCAGTCAAATTATATTTAGGAGTTCACAGTGTACTATTTCCACTAATTATTCGGTGGTCTGGTTCGGTGAATGTGACATTATAACGTGTACATGGCCTTACACCGATGCCGCAAAGCCCACTTTGCTCTGAGTTAAATCAACACATGTATGCTCAGTTTAACAGATGTTGCCATTTCTGCATCAATGGTGATTCTTACTTTTTGCAATAATAAATCTTGTTTTAAAGAGCACGTTTTAGTAAGGAGCGGCGTTCCTTAAACGGTGAGAAATGATGCAAGGGAAGGGGTATTATTCGATAAGGTTGAGGCTCAGAGATGGCAGGGTGTTCAAGTTTATCATTTGAGAAATTCTGTGTAAATAAATAATTAGCAAAGCTAAGAGGAAAGTCGTTTGATTTCATGGGGTGTAAATTCCCAATGTCCAACCCCCTGACTGCTCGGCCAGTAAAAAAACTTCAGAGGCTGTTATGAAATGAAACAAACACAAGCAATGAACATAGATATAATGGGATGTTCTCATAACAAGGAGGATACTATTTACACCTGGCCAGCTGATTCGTGACAATGTTGGTTTAGGAAGTTACATGAGTTCAAGAAAATTACTCATTTCCAGGCCCATTCAGGTTCTTAATCCCAGCCATGCATTAAAATAGTGCTACTATTTTACAGAAAAACAAGCGCAATGTGGGATGATGTTACTTATGTTGGTGATACACTGCCCAACTTTGGTGGTAGTCGTTTCATGTCCGTTCATGTTCTGAGAGAGAATTATTTCAAGTCCAGAGATTCTTAACATTCCTGTTCACTTGTAATATTTCTCATGTATTCATTTAAGGGTGTTAAAGGGTCATGGTTAGCACCAGAATCTACCCGACGAGAGGTTAAGCTCTGGTGAGTGGTCAGGGGGAAGGCAAACTGAAGCCCGTCAAAGGGATGATTGGGAAGATTCTTTGCGAAAGTAAAATCTTTTCGGTTCACGTAAAGCGACCACACCCTCACTTTGGATATTTTTAAACAGAAACTTTGTGAAATTGGAGTTTTCGTTGGGGAAACTTTGACAAAATGGAATTTTACAGTAGAATATTAGAAAATTTAGGGTTTTTTATTTGAAACTCGATGTTAATTTAAGAGAAAAATCATGTAAATCGTTGGGGGTTGCTTTAACCTTCGGGCATACTCTGATAAGTTTTCTTTATAGAAACCATAAACAGATAAAGGTCCCCGACGAGGACTAGAACATTTCCCTGACAGGGGAAGTCTTCCTCAAGGTGGGCATTACCCCTCTAACCCCACTCTTGCAATAACATCCTCTAGTTCAAATATAGACGAAGATGATTCACACATATATAACCTTTATCATTTCTTAATCATCAGTTAATAGTCAACACTAACCGTAGGTTTTATTTTTTTAGCAACCTTCTTGGGTGAAACCAGTTAGGTCACTGGTGTTCCCACTCACCATCTACCCTCTGCCCATCTTAACCAAATCCCCAGCATTTACCATGGTGTCTAATTGTGACTTCTCTTGTACAGATGTTAACAAGGCTTTTAGCTGGATGTTATAAGGATCATCGAATAAGCATCGGGGTAAGAAGTCACACCCTAATATGAGTTATGAGGGATTTTCAGATGATTTCTATAAAGGGGCAACGTATGGAACAAAACTTTCAAAGCTCTCCTAAGCTGCGAGAGACTTTTGCGAGAGACGGGCAGAATTTTAAGACCGAGACCGATTCCACATGGGGCCGAGACCGAGATCTCATATGTATATATTTTAGTGTTCGCATGTAGACCTAATACCCGCTTTCACATCCACATGCTGTTTATTATTTTCATAACCAAACTTGTTAATTGCGGAATTACTCGACATTTCAGAGTACGATCTTTGATACTGGAACTATTCGATACCGAGACCGAGACCACAAAAACCTGTCTCGAGGCCGATCTCGGTCTCGAAACCTACAACAGATACAAACCCCACCACCACGAATCAGAATTTTAAACGCCTTTTCAAGGCATTCAGATCGAAAGTCGGCGTTTAGGTGCAACATGATTCTATGTAAATGATAAAAAGTTTATCTAAGAATCATTAAAAATTTAAACCCATTGCGAATAGGGAATAACAAGAAATAACACAGAGATTCTCTCT
>WURT03477178.1:7792-22067 GCA_009936505.3 Holothuria glaberrima | reverse complement strand
ACTCAATCAGGGCAATGTCTGAAGTGCATTGCACTGGCACACTTTATCAAATCCACATAGGTGTCTGCATCCTACCCAAACATTCTTTGCAATTTTTAGTAGAAAAGATTTTTGGGGTTGAATTTGTGCCATTGACATGGTACAAATTCCTGTGATTTGTCTCATCTTGTTCATGTAACAGTGATTTGGGTTGCCACTTCCATTTAATCTTTCAAAGTGGATTTGAGGAGATTGTTTACCAAACTTCATATAAGGGCCTATGCTATAGAACCCTCACAGAATGTGTACGGGCATTTCCTAAAGATTGTATACTCTCAGTCTTTTTTGCTCCTCATTACCTCCTGTTTACATATGTACCGTTATTGCTTGCAATAACCGTCTGGCAAAAAACTAATAGCATCGTGGTAACCCCTACCAATAGAGGGCTCCTAGAACCCTAAATCACCCTTCTGCATTTTTGCCTCTCCATGTTCGAAACTCGTCTGGTGAAAAACTTTTTTTCCTTTTTTATCTTGCGAATTTTGGATTCCGTCAATCCTTTCTAAGCTCTGTGAAGACGTCGGAACGACCTCCTCTACTGAAATAATGAGTATCCTCTTCTTGTTAGACATTTTTTAGCCCATTTTTAGCGAGTCTTTTATCTCGAGGATTTTTGCCTCGCAGGATCCTCTCGTGTATGTAATTTTGTACATAAAGATTGTATACTCTCATTTTTCTTGTACAGCAATCACCACTCACAAAATTAGCGGCTTCCAGGAAGCTAAAGGATTGGACAAGGTGAATGAAAGAATGCCACCTCGTCGGAATACTACACTCCCACAGAACAACACTACCACATAATAGGGCCCGGAAAGCAGTTCCACTGCCACCAGCAGTCTAAACTCTACTAGCTTCATATCCCAGGTCTGAGATTTTTTTCTGTTGGTAAAAATGATGGGAAGACCAAGTTTGCAAGGGGTTGAATGTAAAGGCATTTTTGATGTCCTTTTGATATGGAGGATACTCCACAGTAGGATACATACAAAACTCTGGAAATTGTGTTTTTTTTTTAGTTTTTTTCTGTGATCTCAAGTTTTGTATGAAGCTCGTTGAAGGAGTTGTATGTGGTAGCCCTGAAGTGGTGAGGTATGCTCTGTATGTTGGAATTAGCAGAAGAAAACAGGAGGAATCGAAGATGAAGGGCCCTGAACTGGTCCCGGGGGCCATCGGAGAGTAATCCTGGCTTTGGAAGAAATTGTCAGTATTTGTAGGACAGAGAAAAGGATCAAGGCATAAACCAAGCAGCAAAGTCAGGTAGTGAGGAATGTTTGTGTCCCCGTGACAATATATTATTGCAAATGTCTGCTGAAAGTGCTAAGTTTTCAGAAAAGAAGTGAACAGAAGACAGCCCACCCTTAATTTCTGCATTTTACAGGTCCTTAGTTTGATTATTTTGCCTTCTGATGGGGGTGGGGGGTTAGAAGGGAAAGAGGGGGAGGTGGATGGTACATAAGAATCTATCAATTTCTTGTAATCTGTGGTCCACATTGTTGTATGTGTCAGTATCAATTTTTGTACACGTTTTTAAAACACCTTTCTGGTAGCCTCATAGCATTTTTCATACCACATGCAGTAAAGTTTACATATCAGCTGAGTATAAAGAGAAACATGTAAACCGAAAAAGACAAAAAAAAAAAAAAAAGAGAATTATTGATAAGTTTGTCCCCGTGTTGTAAGGAGACTCAGTTAAGAAAGGTTGAACATGATCTCTCTGCTGATAGTCAGTACATGATGCTTTGAGGGCAGAATGGGGGGGGGGGGGGGGGGAAGGGATAGTTAAATTGTGATGGTCTTTACTTGATGTGCATGAATGCTTGATAAAGGTGGCTGATTTGAGAGTACTTTGCTGACTCACCAACCTTGGCAACTGATTCACCAACCTTGGCAACTGTGGCAAGAGATGTAATGAAGGGACAGGGGAGACCTGTGGATTGGTCAAAGGTTAATTTGGGATTGAAGTTGTGTGTTTTTTTGGTGGGTGATTTAAGTGGTAAGGATGGTATGGATGGTGTGTCAGGTAAATTGCTGTACCCAGAGTAAGTTTTGGACAAGAGTGATGATGACTCCAATGCAACTTTACAGCCTTGAGTAATGATGGTAGGGAGGGGAATAGGGAGGGTGGAGGGATATTTGATTGGGAAGGTTTTGTTGTTGCCACTGAATAGTTTACAAGTATGCTTGTAAGTTTTGCCCCTATAAAAAGTTGTTTAAAGTTTTAAAGACAAATAAAAAATTCTTCTGTAGAGAGGAATGTCGTAAGTCTAGGAGAACAATATGTGAATAACAATTGAGATATAAAGCATTCATATTCTGATTATCCAGGAAAGTTATCTATTATGGCAATTTTAACAGTATCAAACTATATCCAGCAGACATGCTCAGAGGCAGTGCATGTACAACACCAAGCCTGTCGATCTGTCCACATCGTGGCAATATATGAAGGGGACAACAGAAAATGCACAAATGTATAACAAAAAAGGACCTGTAATTCTTTATAAAACAATTATCTACTACTCATGCTTAATTATAATCAGTATTATTGTAAAGGGTTACATGTGCTTCTCGCTTCTTGACTATAATCTCAGCTGCTGCCTACAAAGACAAACTGTTACAAGCAGTTCAAAAGTGGAGTCGTGACGAGCTAAAAAAAAATTAACTAATTGTCCTTTTGTAAGCACAGAGTCATTTTGTATTTTTTAACGGTTGCCAGCTAGCTGTAGTAAATGCTGATATGGATGTTTTTAACGGTGGAGTCTTTTACGGTCTCTGTTATAAACATTCTCCAGTATAAAGTATAAATGTATAATGAGTGTTTTACCAGTCTCTCTATAGTACATCTGTCGCACCGTTTTTGGCAAGGTGCCAGGTCAAATAACCTTTTTAATTTTTGTCCTCAAACGCCGGTGTTTTTTTACTGCTGACATCTCGACTAACATTTTGTACATGCATGGTATCATTATTAGTATTACAATTATTATCATTATTATTATTATTGAATATGCCTACCGTTTAGATATATCGCTAGTACTGTATATCAGTTTGGGTGTTAGCCTCGTGTGAAGCATTGTGTGTTAATCGCATCCTAAGCTTGTATCACTGACAGAAAAATATTGCCTTGTTTCTCTCTGTCTCTCTCTATCTCTCTCTCAGCTCTGTCACCACTTTCTCAGTTTTGGTACGTTTCTCTCTTTTTGAGTGTGGTATGTCACAGATAGAAGTATCAAATCGAGATATTGTAGTTACTTGTCATTTTAGTGGGTCGAAGGAGGTTATAGCAGATATTTGTGGGTCAAGTGTGGTAGAACAAAAATGTCTCTCATTTTCAGCTTAAAAGCAGTAAAATTTAGAACTTAAGGTTGCCTTTTGGAATATTTATTTTATGTAACATAAAAGGAAAAAAAAAAAAAAAGATGAGTTATTTTGCAATTTATTTTTAAGTTGGATGTGATGTGATTTTTGATTTGCTGGACAAAAGTTTGACCATGTAGATAAGGGGTCATGCAGGTCATGACCTTCACTGGTCATCGAAAACCATTTTGCTTGCATTTTGGGGTGAATGTTGCTATGTTTCAATAAAATACTGACACCCTTCCCCTTTAGGTCTTGGCAAATTATCCCTCGCCTTAAAAATGTTTCCCTGAAATAAAGAAATGTTCCTTTCTTTTGGTTTCTAAACTTTATAGCAAAAGTGAGGGTAAAACATTTCCACTCACATCAAGTGAACATTTATTCTAAGATAGTTATCTTATCTCAACAGTGGTATGAATGGTTTAATGAAATGCAACTTTAGCTTTTGATTTTCCCAACTACATTAAGTTTGTACCCCCTCTGGAAAGTGATGAATTTATTCAATTTGTGAAGTTTGTAATTTGTGAGCATGGTTTATGTGGGCTTGCATACAGGTAAAGAAAGATATGTCATGCACCTTGGTATGATTGACTCTGTAGTTACGTTTTATTCATGATTGTGAGCAAGCTTATTCTAGCCTGTGATGTCACTCCTACGCTGGGTTCTGGTTACACCGGTCAGTGCTACTAGGGAGCAATCGGACCTCCCATTGCCCAACCAGGTACTCATTGTAAATTTTGTGACACACAGAATTGAATGTGGACATGCAAAACTGTTCCCGTGGGGAAAAATGATATAAGTATCCACTCCAGCCCCACCCCCTTAAATTGTACAATTTCAGAAGGCCAACAAGGTTTAGAATGAACTTCACTGGGGGCTTTTACTCTAGTCTCTGGACTCCGAGAGAGAGTCTGCTTTCTTTATCAGGCTCCCTGCTCTTTGGATAGTAAATTAGCTGGCACTTAGGTCCGCCTAAATAGAACCCCCAACTTCCAAGTGCTACCAGTGTTTTGCCAAAGTCGTAGGTTATAGGGACTCCATAGGCTAACCCTATGGAGAAAGCAAATTTCCTTGGGTAGACTTTTTTGATTCTAGGATTAAAACCGAAGAGTGAATGAATTTTATTAGGATGATATGGGATTAAGGTTGGATAACATAGGATTAAATAGGTTAACTAACTGCCATTAAAATTGCTGATGCTAAGTTACTGCCGCATCACTGAAAGTAGTAGTGGGTTTCGGATTTTTATTGGGTTAACATTGGAGGTTCTTTACCCGTAAATTTGATTTTCCCGACAAGTTGAAATCAGTGCCACCCTTAAGCTGCCATTAGATTTGTAGTAGAACCATAGCTGCTAGAATGATGGAATTTTTTTAAAAGGGAAATTAAATTTTCATGACATTTTACGTAACTTGTGATGAGACATGTAGTTATTGTACAGTTCATAGTAACATCTATGCATATGTGTTGTAGCCAATGGGCTTTTGTATTCTCCATCTTCAGTGCAGTTTGATCTATATTAATACAAGACTAGCTTACATTTTCTTACATTTCCAAGCTTTGTCATGTTTAGAAATTGGCAGTGTTATTGAATGATAGCATTAGAACACATGCATGCAAGCCAGGCACAAGATGAATGCACAGGGTCACTGCACAGGGCAGGACAGGGAATGGTAAGGGGCATAGCCCTAGGGCTAGGTAAAGTGACTGTTAGTTGCCCTGACTGTAGAATGATGGTAAGGTAGTAGTATTAGTCCCCCCTTGCACCATGAGTATTTGAAGGTTTTTTTCTTCCCCAACCCCTCCTGCCAACAAGCACATGTCTATATTCTGCACAATGGGGTTGTTGCTGTTAAAGCCACCTTATATGACAATTTGAACAGTAAGGAAAAACAGGTGACTAAAAGGCATGGATTTTGAGAACATTTTGAGTTGTTTCTGGTAACTCTGCCCACAGAATTAAAACAATAGTTTAGGAAACCTTGCAATGAAGTAAAAGTAATTCAAAAAGTTATTCAGACTTTGAAATTTGCACAAATTGATGAACTTTTACGAGAGCAGTTTTCCCTTTCAACTAAGCTATATTGTCTGGTAAATGATCTTTTCAAGTTTGTAAACCAATGTTTATATTTTTTTAGCTCAAAGTTGTTGTATTTAGTTTATTTTCACCCCACAACTGATGCTGATATGAACAGGAATAAAATGCAGAATTCTGGGACTGCTGGGAAACTTGGATGAAGTTTTATTAATATAAAAAATTCCAGATATTGTTTAGTGTACTTTCAAGCTAGCTTGTAGCTTTCTTGTTGGGTGTTCCAACTTGTGATGGTTTCTGAGTTAGCTCTGAATGTGTGTTAAGGGTTAGATGCTATTGAGAGTTAATTCTGTAAAATTTTATTAAATCAATAGTATTAGATGAATCATAGGTTTTCTTACGTTTGTATGTGTCAAAGACAAGTTGCAGATAGAAATGCCTCTGAACTGCCCTAGAAATGGGCATGTTTGTCACTGACAATGACTTTGTCACTGTGATTGGGATATTGCATGGCAGCAAGCAGAGGATATTAGATATTTTGGAACAATTGACATGCCAGAAGGGGTACATGTAATGTGTATAGGCACATGTCAGTGTTCCTGTCTGTAAGCCTTCTACTGAATAGTAAATCTTTACAAGAGCAGTCTTTTTTCGTATGTGCAGTATCTTTGTTAGGGGATACAAAGGATTATTTTTAGTGCCCCTATCTCTGCAGCTTATCGCTTGCCCATCTGCTACTGAAATGAGTGCAGTTGATTTAAGGGGTTGTCAAGGCCCAAACTTGATGAGGGATTACTAATATTTCTAAAGTGTGCAATAAGTTTGATTAATGAGCTGTTGATGTCATCCAGATCCTTCTATTATACTCAATACCATCACCTAAAGATGCTTTTCTCATTTGCATGGTTGTAAGGCTTCCAAGACTTCTCATGCAAATCATTTCCTTAACATTATTGGCTATTGACACAGGAGAGACCTACCTACCAGGTGTAATCCATTCAATATTAAGGAAAATAAGCAAGCTGATAAGTTAGTTGTTCGTTGTTGTGGAGATCATTGTGAAATGGGTACTTGCAGGCCTGGTCAGGATTTTTTTGGCAGATGGGCAATGGTTGCCCATCTTAGCCATCTTCTGTCGCTTTTGGGATCCATGACGGGTGTTGAGGCAGGCTATCGCCCATCTTATAATGCCAGGCCTGCTAGCATGTATGACCTTTATGTTTTAGAAGGCCCCTTCAAAGTTAGGATATCAGAAGTCTTGTTCCTTGGAACTGCTTACAATGCAATTTTGTGATTTTTTTTATTTTTGTTTGATGAGAGTTAAGTTCCTTTCTATCTTTTTTTTCTACAACCCAAGAGAGAGAATTTCCCAAATGTTATCCTCAGACCAGCTGTTTTTCAATGGAGTATAAGAATTGTTACCGGCAGTGTATGTGTACACTAAATGTATTACGATCTTAAACAATTGCTTCCATGCAGAGGAACTTCCAAGTCCTAATTTGCAGACACCCTGCCCCTTATTTTTCAACTGCCCCCTACCTGTAAAGTAACTAAATGGACTTCTTGACTATTTTTAATTGCTGTCTCATGGCTTGTAATCTATGTTTGACCTTTGTTGTAGAATGCCGATTTAACTTGTATCCTGCTGATATGGATGCCAAATATGGCCATAATGTGTGCAGTGTGATGGTTGTAGGTTTTGAAGAATATTATTTTTCAAGTTTTGTGTTTCTGTGCCTTTCACTATGACTAAGAATGATGATCACGAAGACTTCTTTCCCAACTTTTAAATAAAGTGCAACTGATAGTGTTTTGGGAATCTTTTTGCCAGATTAAAAATTGGGTCGCTTGGTGAACTTCTATCCATTTACGTTTCCAGAGCAGCGATTTGTTTTGGGGGACACAAGCACGAGGGGAACTAGCAATTTTTATTTTTTTACTTTTTTATTTTTTTTTTTTTTTGTTTTTTTTTTTTGGTGTTGTGCTTGGTGGCGCCTTGTTATTATAGCTATTGTTACATGTTTAAAGTATGAATAAGCAGAGCTGAGTTTTGCGTTTTTGTGTGGATCTTCAAGAAACTATTAGATTCTTCTCAGGTTTATAATGCCTCCTTGTAGATATGTACTCTGTATGAACAAAATATCTCATTGTACGCAATATGTTATTGAGGTACACATGCTAATTGGTCTAGTAATACAATTTCTTGTAAATTTTGTCAATATTGATAAAAGCCGATTCATGGGGTCGTTACGAAATTCTTGTTTTCTTTTTTTGGAAAGCACACTTCATATAGTCTTGTAGGTAGTGTTTACAAAAAAAAATTTTCCTACTTTTAATTATACAAAACTGAAAAATGGGGAAAAAGAATTTTTTTCATTTGATTCTAGTTCTTTTTCTCTTATAAATATTGTTTTAACAGAGTTATTGGAACATTCTTGTATGGTGTCTGAAGAAAGGAATAATAAAGAAAAAGGCTACTCAAATATTATTTCTTGTTTGTCATTTGTTCCATGTTCCTGAGAAACCTACAACCAGAGTTGTAACCAAGTCACTCTTTTTTGTGGCAAGTCAAGTCAACTACACTCATTTTAGCAACGAGTCAAGTCATGACTCGAATCACTGTGTTTTTTTAACAGGGGAAAATCGGCCAGAATTTTTTAAGTCAGGCAATTTTGCAAGTTGTGACTCGAGTCATGACTTGGTCACAACTCTGCCCACCACAACTATCACATTTCTGTTGAACGCTGTAGCCTGCATCACTGGCAATGCAGTTTCAACTCGGGATCAGTTTTCAATTGTAAAGCCAGTAATATGCAAACAAGGTACCTCTGCTGTGCAGGGCATTCTGGTTTAGGCTGTCTAGAATGATCTCTCCTTCTATGATGCTGAATGTCTACTGCATTTCATGTGTTCAAAATATAAAAGTATAGTGCAGCTAACAGGTGTCTTTATATTTCTAGATACTGGAACATTGTACTCCCCCTATTGTTTTCTACAGTTTTACCTAACAGCTTGTGACTTGAAAACGTATTCAGAATCGCAATCAGAATTTGCCCACAAGTATAACCTTCACAACTTAAGTTGCCAAGTTTTTACTTGGGTCTTTCTTTGGAATAGTTTTGAAAAGACTTTAAAGGGCAATTCTTGTAATCCCCAGACGGTTCTAAAGACCTGTCCACACAGGATGCGTTGTGTCGCTTCGTGATCCATGTCACGTCAATTTTCTCACTTTGCACGTAAAGCAACAGAGCCGTCTTCTCCGGACGGGTTGCGTCGCGACACAATCGATGCGGAAAAAAAAGTTGATGTATGCTTCGTAACGCATCAATTTCTGGTAAAGTCCATGTGCATTCAGACACAGAGTTGGAGTACTTCACCATATGTCAGATTATATGCATCACAAAAGAAGGAAAATGGCCATGGTATTGAGGAATCTTGTACAGGTTCCACTCGTACAGTGTCATCACATTACAAGGATGTACTACATGGCCAAATTCGAACGAAATTGCAGCTAAATAAGTAGTCAGAGATTTATCAGGAGGGAGTTGGGAGGTGTCTGAGGGGAGGGATGTTCCCTATGCAAAAAATGCAATTAAAGGCTTCTGGAAGCAATATGGTGAAATGTTTGAGCTCAAAATCACAATATATCGCCTGCTAAAGGGGTAGAAAAGCTAATTTTTTGCAAGAAAAAACGCATTTTTTCAACATTGAGAATGTACACACATATAATTGTTTGGGTACCCACTACCCTTGCTATATTATTGACTGGTAGTGGAAAAAACAGTTGTATTCAATGGTGGGGTGGTGAGGAGTAGTAGTCTGGGCACTAGACATGACTGCACTGGGACATTTCGCGATACATGAGAAGATATAAATATATATATTGCACTGTATATAATGCTGATGAATAAATTACCAGCACTTCTTTCAAGAGGGTCATAGGTGCCATTACACATACTGTGTATTTTCTTGTCATAAAAATCATGTTCAGTGTGTTGTTTTTGTTTTTCATTGAGGTTCACTAAAATGTTTCATTCAAATAACAGTCTCATTTGGGAGACTGGAGAAAGGAGGGGGGGGGGGGGGTTTCTCAGCAACAGACATGAATTGAATATGTGCTGTGAATCTTGCTATGACCTACATACACTTTTTTCGTCAATCAGCATGCATTGTAATTGGAAACTACACACTGCATCACCATGTGACACATCAAAATTGGCACATTCTGTACAGACAGGCATGCGACTTGAAGTCACTTCACATGTGCGGGATGCGAAAAAATGAGTTGACGTGACATATACGCAATGCATAGACATCCTGTGTGGACAGGCCTTAATTTTCCTAACTAGCAACTTGTAGCTCCTCCCATAATTTGTGCAGAAACAAACCTATTTTATTGCTTCAGGCCATGTCCTGGTGAGCATACAAGGCTATAATGTGTAATCAAAACACTTCCTGCATTGTGTGGAATGTGAGTTACTCTGCATCATTTGAATTTTCAAACATTGATGTCAATAAAGAGCAGTAACCAACAGAATTTTTATATCACCACACCCAAAATGTAAGTTGGGGGGTGTTGACTGTCTTCCTTTAAGCTAGATCATTCCGGTAAAATTTGTACCCAATTCCTAATGTGTGGTTCTGAAGATATTAGTAGATTGTCTTCCATTTTCAACTCCCAATGAACATGTAACATAACCTCTGATATATCAAAACTGCATTGTTTGTCTTTACACTTAACCAATTTTCTCCTTCATAATCTCACAGTTTTGGTGAAGTGCATGCAAGACAGTTATGGGAATGTTTCAAATCACATTTTCTAGGATGAAATACATAGTCTAATCTCATTCAAAGTTGAAACAACTACACAAAAAAGAAAGACAAAAACAACATTTCTCATCACTGTGAAGAGATGACATCACTTGTTTGCTTCAAGTCCCTTTGGATGGCAATGTGATATTAAAATTAGCAAAGTTGTTGAGATCTGCACACAAGGATTGAATGAAACTTTCACCCAAAATCCTTAGATTGAGCTCTTCCTTTCACACACCAAAACTAAATTTTAGCTTAAGCCCTTCCTTTAAATGCCAGATTTGGGAACTGGAAAGTATTAAACATAGTTTTCCAGGGAGAAGCAAACGGGGGACCCCAACAGTTGATCATGTGTAAAATAAGGTTCTAAACAAGGTATCAGTTAGATGAGGTTTTACGGCTGTTTGTAAACAATTGGTTAACAAGGTATCAGAGTTGCTACAAGAGCATAAATCACAGCTGCCTATACTTCAAATTTCCGACCTGTATTGCATTGTACTTTATATGATCCGGGATGTGCTTATACCCACCTTTGCTTGGCAGGGTAGGACTACACATACTTGGTAGAAAAGTACGCTGCTAACAACTATTGAGTACTTAACCCTACCTCTCCCAGCATCTTTGAAATAGTACTAAAAATAGCAGGATCATGCTTGCAAAGAAGCTCCACACATCTTAATAGTACAAGTATTGTGGTTTAGACTGTCTGAAATGGTGGACTTGGGATAAAAGTAACCTTGCATACTTGCAAGTCCAGTCCAAAGTGACACAGTAAAGGTCAAAGGTCATTTCAAAGTTACTCTCTTCATGACCCTCCTAGTAACTGGAGTACACTCCTCTGCCCCTAAGGCTCAAGGTCTAGAAATACAGAATTGGTAACCAGACTAAATTCCTGAGCATTCTTCTGATGCTTCCATCTTGGCCTGGTACCATTCTCCATATTTTCATTCTTTAGCTTGAACTGATAGATACTTCAGGAGGAGGAGGTACCAGGAATGTGGAAGCCAGGGTTGTCAAAGATAAGCTTCCTCTTTGGTGGTGAAGGGTCCTTATCTGCTGTAATGTTTGGTCAAGGAAATGAATATTGAAACTGAAACTCAATGAAAAAAAATACTCTCCTTCCTGGACTGTTTGTTCTTTACACATTAAATCACTGAAAGGCAGACACTCAGCACCCCAAACATATTGTAGGCTTGAGGGGAAACAGAGTTTTCAATTGGTGACTGCAATTACTTGACAGACATAAAGAGAAGTCAACTATAAACTGTTCATTCAAAATATGAGGTACTCCGACGGGACAATGACGTGCAGATCAGTGAAGAGTGAGGTTTAGCGTAGCCAACATTGCACAACAAGCTATTGACAAGGGAGCAGACAGAAATGCTCAGACAGGCCCATAGTCAAACAAGGCACTAGAGGGGGAAAATGGCTTCCAGGAGGGGGTGAAAAATTTTCAGGGGGCCAAATGTGTAAAAATGTATTAAGTCAATGGCAACTTGAAACTGTAGGGGGGGGGGCCAAAGGATTTTCAGGGGGAAAGCCCCCTGGGTTCCCTTGGCTATGGGCCTGGGCTCGGATAACACTCTGGAAGAGAACAGGCAAACTGTCTTCAGCAGGATTATTGGCCTTGGGCAATTAAACTGATGTAAGCCAATGCAGAGGAGGTGTTGAGGAGGAGGTGCTAGGCAAAAATGTGGTTGGCAGAAATTAACTAGATTGGGAGGAAATTAGCCCTTGATTTGATTAACAAAGACATAAACAGAACAGGGCATAGAGATGACACAGGAAAGTCTAACCAGCAGACCTTTTTCCACTGTGGTCCCCCGTACACAGATACAGAACAATAGAACAACACAAAGAGAAACACTTTGAGTCAAAAAAAAAAAATCTAACAGAAAGCTAGAAAGTGCATAAAAGTACAATCACTGAATTCTTCAGCTAAAAGTAAGTCTATATAATACTTTTTGACTTTTGGATTTAAGAACATTGAAGACCCTCCAAATCTCTTCCCAGACAGTAAAGATTCCCTCTACTTAGTTAACTTCTAGCCCTTCCCCCCATTTAAACAAAAAACACCTGTCAGGCAAACCTAGTCAGCACCAAGTCTAAATTGCAAGGACATATCCACAAGTCCATACACATTATTGATCAACTGGAGCGAAGCTATTGTTTAATTTAATGTCAATCAAAATGCAGTCACCAATCATACTCAGAGATATTATCATACTCCTAACATGTTTGGGGGAGGGGTGTGACTTTTAGTGGTACTCTATAGGAAATTTGTGAGTTCTTAAATACTATACTCACCCTAACACTATCAAACAGAAATAAAATGCACTTCTTATATGACCTAGGATGTTCATGTTACAACTTTGTGAGATGGAACTATCCAGTTGGTGATGAGTGAGGGGGAGTACTGGTGTCATAAAATCCCCAACGAACTTACCTGTCTCATATTAGGAACTACTGCACTAAATCTGCTTTGCGCATGCGCACCTGGCTAAGGACCTCATGCCAAAAAAAAATAAGTAAAAAAATTAATAAAAAAAAAAAAAAGTGAAATGTAATACATCAATTTAAAAAAAAAAAAAAAAACAAAAACAAGTGCAATGTATCGGCAAACGTGGGGGAAAGCTGAAATCAAGCTTTTAAGAAAACCAACAATTCTTTGTTTCTAAGCAGTGGGGGAAAGAGGTGATTTCTTTCAGAGAGCGAGAAATACAAAATATTTAAGTATACCACAGGAACATGGACGGTCAGATGAGCATAAAATGAGGATTCATATCATTTCCACACAAGTTTGTGCAAGTGATATATGTATACAAGGTTTTCACTGTAACACAATAACTTAACAGCAATATTGATATTCCTGAGTGATTACACAATAACTTAACAGCAATATTGACATTTCTGAGTGATTCTTTGTAAGTTAGGAAGTAAGAATTGCCTGCCTGCCAGCTTGCCCACTTGTGAAAGTGTTTCATTCCTCCAAAAGATGTCTCATCCTGTAAATTTTTTTCTTCCCTCCCTTTGTCAAAGTCTAAAGATTTCCAGATGACGAAAGAAAATTGATGAGAGAAGATGTGGGGAAACAAGGTTTGTGTCTGTGAATGATGGATGATTTGAGCCTGCCTTGATATCTTGTGTGGTCAGTCACCTAACTTGATCAGACTCTTATCACTTGGTGCCCCTGTTATGATTAATGGGTTCAATTTCCTATCTGTCATAGCTCTCACCCTATCTGGCCTGACTTGGGGTCAATGCTCCCCTGTGTAACAATGATATAAGCAGTATTGATACATATATGTTTGAAGTGATAGGAAAGTCCTGTTAAAGCTCAGCTTTCCATTATAGTTATGGGGTAAGAGATCATAGCTTGAAATGGAAATAAAAGATTGGAGAGTACAGAAGTAGGCCTATGTTGCTAAACTGGAAATCACAAAGATACAGGTATCTAAACAACTGTTAGTAGTTATAAATCCTTCTTTGATTTCTATTACAAATTAAAATAAAAATCCAAATAATTGCACAAACAGCCTGCAAAAGAATTACATTTATGTGAGCATGTGCTAATAGGTAAAAGGATATTTGTGAAGAAGTTTGAAAATTCCAGTTCCGACATTCATAGGGATGCCCATAATGATGCATTCACTCACACCTGGAACAGAAAATTAGGACAAAATATTTAAATCACTAGAAATTATGACATGCAGTGATGAAGAATGATATTATATCTTAAACAATGAAACGATATTTTTAACTTTATTTCCAAATAAGACTCAGTTTAAGAGCAAGAATGGGAAATCTGCCTTTGCAAAAATGTTGCAAAGATGTGTGTGTTGCAAATTTGCCATTTGCAGAGACCTTCCTATAACTTTTAAATGAAGTTAATCTCATGTAAATGACACACTACTCAAGCTGACCTCTATGGGAAGAAACTGAGGAGTGGAATTCTGTAGGTAAAAGGTGCCGCCCTCAAATCCCCTGCATCATCAACCTGGGCTGGCTGTTAGTCAGACGGGGTAGCTGTAATTAAAAATA
>WURT03477069.1:0-22067 GCA_009936505.3 Holothuria glaberrima | reverse complement strand
GTTGTTGTTGTTGTTGTTGTTGTTGTTGTTGTTGTTGTTGTTGTTGTTGTTGTTGTTGTTGTTGTTGTTGTTGTATAAAGTCGGTAGCAACTTCAGATAGTGATTTATGACAATTCAAAGTCAAGCGGTTAAAACAAGTCTTATTTCTTCGGGAAAGTTAAGTCTTGTCAACAAGTTTTTGATGTGAAACGAGTTCACATACAATGACCGTAGAAGTAGTTGGAGGTGTGTTTGGGCAGTTGTTTTGTTTATAAGCTGCAGGTGTTTACCTATATGTAGGGACTTTGTCCAAACAAGCTAGAATTTTTCCATAATCTACAGCACTCGATAATTTATCACTGAAACTTTCTAAAAGATTGAAAAGCAGAACTTTTCTTACTATGTGTAGAGGTAAAAGTATCATTATGAAACACTTTGAAGCCCTAAAGCCTTGACTTTTCACTCAGTTATTCGTATTTATAACCGATAGTCTATCGTTTACTGGGTGAATGGTTGACTACATACTGTTAGGCAATACAATTAGGCCATAAAGCCGGTCTTGGCAAATCCCTGATGGATGTCACTCTTCTATTGTGGGGAGCTAAACAAGCAGTGGACGTCTCGTGTTTCGACTCTGACCGGCCTAATGATTCCGCAAAATGGTGATTGAATGTTTTGGTAAAGTAAATCCATTAAAAATCTCAAATAAAGTAGGAATCGCTTGCATTATCAGAGCGTCATGATTTGAAATTGTTCTGAACTTTTCCCCTATACGTACAAGCAATAGAAATCCTCGAGGTATAGTATCAGGTCTTGTTTTCTACAAAATGAAAGAAGATGGACCTAAGATCTTGTTTGGGTAAGCCTACACAACGTTCTACGGTGTAGTCTAATTTCACGCCAGACATTGGTCTCCAGATCAGAAAAAAGAAATTAATATTGCGTGGCTACTTTTAATATCCCCCGGTAGTTGCTTATAAGCAGCCATGCAATATAAAGTCGTTTTCCTTTAGCCCTTCCCTAAACCCAACAAGTATGACCACTCAGGATATGAGAAGTGTAATTGCCCTAGATGCCTTGCTATAAACACATTGATACTGCACCCAACATAATTCATAACGTCACAGGCAGGGTATTGGTCTTTCGACATTATGACACATAGGTTTGAAATAGAGGTGGCGCTACTTGGGATACATTCCTCACAATTTTTATCTTTCCCTCACTTTTCCCCTATTAAATCTTGTACCTATCCAAAAGATGCATGGTTGGGTTAATCCTTTGAACCAGTTTGAACCGTGAAAGCAATGTATTAGACTCTGAACTACTGAAATGTCTGAATAGTTGCACTTTTTCGTTGCGTTTCCCGCATACCCGTTACTAGTAATTTTGAAATCGATAAATCATTTCAGCAGGCCCGACGTACCACCTCCCTGTGTTTTCGAATACGGATCGTCGCCCGTGCATGATTAAGGATCATCTTCAAAACTACTTAATTATGTAATCAACCTCTCAATAATCAGCAACTGTTGGACACACTTTTCCCATTTTTAGTATTTTCATGCACTTGCCCAATACTAGTGAATTTTTGACCAATTTTTTTGGACTGAAATTGTATGTAGAAAAAATATTGTGTGGTGTACAGGCCCAATCGGACTAGGAACTAGCAAAAAGTAATTGCTTGCTGCAGCCATTCATTTCATCATTCTTTTTTTCTTTTGGAACGTATATTTAAGTATTGAAACGTTGTCAAGTTCATAATTTCTAAGTGATCAGATGATCGTTCGAAGTTTTATCTGTCGCTGCAAAATTACACAAAAATACAAGAAATCAGTGTTAGAGTCAATAATACACGTTTTTGCAATTCATTTTTATATGATTTTTGTGATTTACTTTTAACTTTTTAAAAGCTGTTTTAGATACAAGAGTATTTGCTTTTGGAAGAACACAAACTATGAGTCTGACCCAAGAGACTCAACATCTGATGTTCTGGACAGAACTTCGCGACTGTCTGCTTTAACTTTATATGAATTGTATCCGTATATATTGCTGGTTTACCTTACTGAAACGCTTCTTGTGGGATTTATCTTCCTAAAATGATTTCTGAAAACTTCAATATCACTGTTTTTTTTATCATTTCATCTGTGCTTTACTCTTTGTCAAATTTATTAATAACTTATTCTACTTGAAACAATGACATCGCTATAAAATTATAAAACACGTTTACACACATTTCAAAAGAAGCCCAGGTTAGTGACATAACTTGTGTAGACACGGGTACTCGTTTATCACACGCGTTATTTATTGGCAAGAATGTTTCTTAATGAAATATATTGAAACGAAAAAATGCGCAATATAGTATGTAAAGATGGAACACAAAGAGAAAGAAGTCTGCTGCTACTGGCTCCAAGCAGCTGCTCACAAATTCATGTGAAATGTTTTGTTGACTTAAGCTGTTCGCTAAGCTCTGGGACTGTTCAACCTCAGCGTTCCCATTAGTTGCTATCCATTATATTACATAATCGCAAAGACAGTCAACCCTATGGTAACCTCTTGCAATCGCGAATCTTTGTCATAATCTTGATGAAAGCTTTCAGATTACTTTGTGTATTATTACAAAAAAACAAAAAAACTTTCTCACGTACAACTTTCTTTCATCAAAGTACGTCCAACTCAGTTCGGCTTTATTTAATAGAAAACCCTGGTCAAAAGATACGTAATAAATGTTGCGAGTTTTATGAACCAATATTTTATGAAACCACATTCCTTAAAAGCCAATAAAGATATATCTTAAGTAGAGAGTTCAGATGTTCTAAAGAAAATAGGGAGGGCGCACTAACAATAGTCGCAAACGTTATACTTCAACTGTGACTAGGATCTTGACCAAGACTCGTACAAATAACGTGGTCTTAAAAGATAGGAAAGAGGTGACAGACTACATCGCAGAATATTATGTCCGATCCTTCGATATACTTTTAGGCTAGCTGAGTAATAGGCCTATCATATTATGACAACACAAAATAACCCTCTGAGCGGAAAGCGAGGGTAACTTGTTGGCTGTAACGTTCTGTTTTTAAGAAAAAAATCCTGACCTTTCGCTAGAGCTTAAAAATTTCACCCTCCCCCCCTCCAAAAAGTAATAGCGTTGCCTTAATGTATTTTGATATAGTTCCCCCTAAAAAGGTTTTACCCCCGAAGCTATCTTCTCATCTCTTTCAATACCTTTTCTGGCCACGAGTCTGCACAGTACATTTGACACAAAGCAAATACTTGAAGTACCGTATTTATTCCCCTTTTTAAGAGGTTTAAAGAAGCAACCAAAAAATAAACTGGGATGAAGACAAGAATTTGTTATCATTGAGGAAAATAAATAGATCAACTGTTAGACTGTAAGGGAGAATGAGCCCCTCCCCATCGGATCTAACTTGAATTCTATGGTATACATCGCATGCCGACGAGATGATCAAATCCCAAGGATCCCGTACCCATGGAACAAATAGAGGAGAAAAATTTTCGAATGAGCATGAATTTCCCATTTCACAACTTTTACAGAAGCTGTGTAGGCTATAACTATCCCTACAGATAGCGAAGGGCTCTGAAAGGTTTTTGGGCAATTTCGAACAAAACTGCAGAATTGCGGAATGAAATGAATTTGGCAATAAAATTAAATTATCTGTCTAATTTGATTCGCATACCTCTACCTCCCGCTGGTTTTGAACAGTACATTCCCCTGAAAAAAATCTGGTTGCTATGAAGTTCATTTCACCTTAGGGATATAAATCAGATCGTTGTTTAGAGAAATAAAGGTATGGGGCTTCTAAAAACCATCGTGCTCAGATCATAAGTAACGCTGCACTACTATAGATAGTGAGGGTACTTAAAAACTGTCATTCCTTAACGTAGTATTAGCATTTCAGATAAGCAGATAAGGACATGTTCAGTTTTAGCAATATATTTGGCCGCGAACTGAAGGAAGTTGGAAAAATAAAACCGAGCTAGAATACACTCGCGAAGGGCGGAAAATTTTTTCATGGTTCTTGATGTTACCAACTAACTTATCGTAGTCGTAAAAGTTCGGACGTCGTTTTTAAATTACCACGGGGAAAGATGGAAAGATTTTCCGTTTCTTGTTCCCTTTTTTTCTTTGGCAAGAGTCGATATGTCGACTGATCGTCGAAGGTCGATTGTCTGTCCTTCATGGGGGAAACGGGAAGGATGACACACACCCATGTCCCAGTAACTACGCTTCCGCTCTAGGCAGACCATACTGTGCTCGCGAGAAAAGCTCTAGAGAGACGCAAATGTCAGAAGAAAGTAAACAACAGATTTCATCGATTAAAGTAATGATTAACCAGCTCTGACAAACTCCACATGTGCCAAAGAACTCCCTAACTGAATTTAAAGCAGTATAGGGATTTTTAGCCCTAGTGATTTGCTTTGTAAATCATGGTACATGAAGTTATCTTGTTTAGTGTTTTGTCCAATACAAATTTCAGAACTCCTACTGTGGGTAAGCCATACTACTTTCCCACTTGGATTTATCATCACCGTATATGTAAAACATTATCATAATTTTTGTTTTGCTATATATGGGCTATGTGCATCAAAAATTCACATTTTTATTTAAACGCAAGTTGCTTGGTAGTTACACGCCTTAGTAACATACTGAGGGGAAGATAAATTTGTATTCCTCATCCATAATGGATGTGATGTAAGGCCGATTTTCATTAACTGGTAAGCGTTGCGGAGCTACCATATGGTCACGGCCCTTCCCCCCTGACGGACTCGAAGCGCCCGTCGACGCCCTCTTTAGGTTTTTACCGTGTTGAGGAATAGGGTATTTAATTACCTCGAAGAGCCCCTACAGGCCATTCTCGCCCCTCTGAAAGAATGTCCTTGCTCTACCTACTTCGAAGCTCCCCTACATGACATTCTCGCCCCCTCTGACCGAATTCCCTTCCTCCGCCACGCTGCGTGGGGGCCTCACACAAAGAGTCTTAGCGGAAAAATATCAACAGGAGAATCCGTAAAAATGGAGAGAAACGTTCCTTGAAGGTTAACAATATTTTATTGATCTCTTGGCTCACAAATTGGTACAGAATGCACCGGAACTAACGATCGGGAATGAATATTAAAAGAGAGCCCTAAATACGGGTCTGGATGAGTCGTGTCTAGAATCAAACTGATTTCATATGCACTTTGAGCTTTGAAGAACAGAAATCCAATCTGGTTGGTCTAAGCAACAACGACATACGCATACATTATAATAATACTCTGTAAATTGCCAGATCAAAGATGAGATCACGCAGTGCCAGCGTAAGGTTGGCACGCGTGTCTTTCCAAGCGTTCAATCTCAATAACACTAAGACAACTCTCTGACCCGTGACTCACTTGGAAGGAGGCCAAGCCCAGACAGTGGAAAGAGTAAGACCATATTTACCTTAAAGTGATATTCAGCTCTACATATAACACACCTTAATTCGTAAGTGTAAAAGAAGAACCCATAGGTCTTGAAACAATATTTAAGTCTAAATTGTCAAGAACTAATTATACGTCTCACAGTGATTGGACTTTGACCATAGACAGCTACAAGACAGAAAAAGGAGAAAAAAGAGTGCTCCAAGAAAGAAGAAAGCGCAACAGAGATATAACTTGGGATAATAATTACCAGATTAAGAAGAGCAGTCTTATTCATAAATTAACTGTTACTGGGTCTAGAAACTACCTTAACATCTTGGAATACATCATGCGAAGTGCTGTGATCAGTTTGGGCCTAGTCTGGCTTCATCTCATCTTATGTGGATGTCTTGTGACAAGGTGTGCATCAAGTAACACATCCATACTCTCTGCAACGAATTAAGCAGCGTGGGAGCCTTTATGTCAGGTAGGTTTATGGCTTGTATTTCTTCATTCGTATTCAGCACCATGGTGAGGAATATTAGTAACGTGAACGTTAGTAAGAAAATAGCACATTAAAAAGGTAAGTTTAACGTTTTCCCTCTTGGTTTTTCTTTCTGCAAAATAAACTCACTCTTCAATGAAATTATGTCCTCTTCTGGAATGGTATCAGGTGAGCTGCACGTTGCCATTAGACCACCACTGGGAAAGCTGGCAACTTCTCAGTTCCTTCTGGAAACTTTTTGTCTAGGAACCTTAATGGGTATGATAAAGTATGCAATCCCCAATGGCAAGCAATCACGGAGGTGACTCTGTCGTTTTAGGTCTCAAAAAGGACATTCTTGTTTTAATTAAAAACACTATTTTCTCAAATTTTCCTCTCAAAATTATGCATTTCTCTCATCACAATCCCAAATTTTCAAAAAAGCCCAAACTTTTGGCATGCTTTGCGTGCCAAAATTTTGCATACATTATTTTCTGAGAGCTTCTTACTTAACTTTCTCAGTGTTCTAGGTTGTGGCCCCTCAACCTTTGCTAAGGGAGCTTGGTCCCTTACCAGCCAAATATAGATGCCAGTCTAAATTCCCTTTCCACCAAGGTGAATATTCCAAAAAACCATCAGGAAAATCTTCTCCCCCAATATGCTGTTTAATGAAAACTGTTTGCATCAAGTCTGCAATTACTTCCATTTTGTTTAGATAATAGCGTAATGATGGTATTGACAGCTTGCTTTCAGAGTTACATCTCGATTGGGTAACTGTGAGGAGGAGGAGGTTATTATAGTATTACTCATAAACTGATTATATGGTGGTTAGTAGGGCATGCGAGTGCACACCATGTAAGTACACGCCTTAATCACATGCATAAGGATACATCTGCACTGAACTCTTCGTACACAAAGGTTTGGGAGAAATTTCAAACAAAATTGCAGAATATCGGAATAGAATGAACCAGGCAATAAAATAATTTTTCTGTACTGATTTGCATTTGTAGCAGGCTACTAATTTGCCCCATATAGCTGTACCCAGCAGCTGTACACAGTGAACTACATATGCCCCTTCCCAAGGGACTAGCCATTAGCCTCCCTACCAACTCTAAGGTTGTTGTGAGTAAGAGGTCTTTGCCCTCCTCTTTAGCAGGTAGGTATGACTAACATAACTTCCGCCCTCCTCTTCCAACTAGAGACTGTATACATTAGAGATTAACCCTCCTATGATCATTCCTTCCTAGGATAACTAATCCTCTAGTGACGTTGAGCCAGATTAGTGAGTGTTGTGTCAAGTTGTTATGCTCCTTTCACTAAGAAACATTGGGCGATGAACCGATGACTGTCTATGAGAGACAAGTGGGCCTTTGTTAGATTACCAAATGATGGTCACTCAGCTGTCCGTTACACCCTTTGTGTGGGCCCAGGTTTGTTTGATGTCCCAAGAAATGTTGTCTCTTCCTGTTTTGGTCTTGCCAAACTTCAAGGAAGAACATTAGCTAAGATTGGGAATAAAAAGGGTTGATTTTAGGGATGGACTACTCATTCACTGACTTCAGCCTGGTTGTGAGCCTTTGCCATCGTATTAGTGAAGTTTATGGTTTGACCAACCATTTCAGGTGAGCTTTCAACTAAATATTTTATCTAAATTGCTAGGTCTAATTTGTGTGATAGTTTCTTTGCATGTGTATATGTTAGGGACACCTTCAAAGTGTCTCCTAAAGTAATACTTACATGTAGATCCTAATTCAAAGTTGTTTTATACAATTTAGCCGGATGGCTACTGGTTGATAAGTTTCTATTTATTGCAATTTACTGTTACCTTAGAAAAGACTTGATACCAAACTTCCAGTTAGGTACTTATTGAGCAACTTTCAGTTGAGATGCTAGGGTAATAAGAGAGCACCCTAAATTATGTCTAAATCTGTAGTAAGAATTATAAGTAACTTCAAACTGACAGATAGATAACAGGAGGAATTATTGGGATGTATGTTGTGTAAGATTGTGCACTATTTGTAAGGCCAGAATTAGCCTTGCATGAAATTATTGAACTGTGTCCAGCAGCGTTTCATTGGAAACCCTGTGTCAGAGTGACCAGCTTTCCGTGGCTGTGTGAAGCCTTTGTGTATTTAGTGTCACAATTTATTTGTTGTGAATAAACAAGCTATGCACAGTGGTATGTGTGAGCATGTAGAATTCCTGCTGTAGCATGTGTATTACTTAGAAGGACCTCTGACCTTCGAGACTATTGGTTCAGAGTTATTATAGGCCTTTCAGTGTGTAGTCTGCTTGTGAGCGTCCCCCGGAGGCTCAGTGTAGATATGATTGTTTTATTAATTTCTACCCTAAATTGGGTATGACATGAATACATCTATCTCCAAGTTGTCACACTCTGTAGTCCCTGTAAACAGGTGGCTAAAGGAATGGCTAGATAAATTGTTGGTCTGTAGAAAGTTGTATTTTAATTGAGATGTGAGGATTGCTTACGAGTGTTAAGAATCCATTTACAGTTATATGCTGTACATATTTTAGTGAGTTTGTGTTCTCTCAGTATTTAATCGAGACATTATGTCAGTTGAGAAACTTAGTGACTTACAATTATTTCACAGTGCTTGATGCTGTATCGCACCTGAGAGAGAAAACCGATTGATAATTAGTATCCGTAGTGATTTGTATTCGTTTGTCTAGTACTCAAGAAGTGTCATTTACTTTAGTTCGTATATCATTGCATTTATTTCTAGTTTGTATTCTTATTTTATTATTTTGCCCCTTGTACATAGTTCCCCCAATGCAATGATATTATATTGTGTCCCCATGATGTTAAGTAGATTAATTTAAATAGGTGCACTGACTCATTCACTGACTTCAGCCTGGTTGTGAGCCTGTGTCATCGTATAAGTGAAGTGTATGGTTTGACCAACCATTTCAGGTCACCATTTATCTGGGTGGACGCTGTTCCACGCACCCGTATGATCCATATCTATATTGACGCCGGACATGTATCTGTAGACGCTGGTTGAAACCATTGTTGTACTTTGCCCCTACTTTACTAGACGCCGGATAGGCCCCCGCCCTAGACGTTAGGTGTGACGCCCCCGATGTTCCGTGCCTGACAAGGAGACGCTGGAAAGGGTGGTTGCTACCGCTGTTCTTAAAGGGATGGATGAGGGATCCTACCGACGCTGTTAATAGGTGCCTGTATCACTGGGCCTATTGTGTATCTTTGATGGCTTATAGATATTAAATATTGAGATTAAAATCTTGTGTATTATGAATTATATTGCGTATTGTGTTGACTATTCATACTCAATGAGTTTGTGCATGGCTAATGAGAGCCTATGAGTATCGAATTTATTGTGTAACATTGCCTTATTACTTTAGAAATTGTGTTTTAGTGATTATTGCGAGTCTCTGAGTAATGGCTACACGTCCCATTAGGACTGCACCGAGTAGTACAACGAATCCGACCGCTCCTTAGCCTTATGAGCTTTGGGTTTATCCCAACCTACGGGGGGTTGACACATTCTTCTGGCTTCCGCGGGTTATGAACAGCACATTTCCCTGCAAACTCTGGTTGCTGTGAAGTTTATTTTACCTTTGAGATAAATCCATCGGTGTTTAAAGGGCAAATCTCGCAATCCCAGACAGTTCTAATTCTCCTATTTTGCAGCTCATCACATAACTGTATAAAGCTTGTGCAGACAAAAACCTAGTTAAGTACTGAAGTCGATGTCCTGGTGGGCATACAAGGCTATAATGAGTAATCAAGCACTCTCTCTGCATTGTGTGGAATACGAGCTACTTTGTATCTTTTGAATTTTCAAACTTTGCTGCCAATCAGCTGAGAGTATTGATACTCCACACTAAAAATATACTTTAGGGTGACGAGTGTCTGTCTTTATGTATATTCACGGAGTGTATATTTTAACATATGCATATGGTACTTACCAGCACCACCGTGCTTCATTAGTAACGTTACACTATTGTAGTGAGGTTACTTAAAAACTGTCATTTCTAACGGAGTAAAACATTTTCACACAAGGGTATTTTAATTTGATACTGCATAGCAATATTTTTAGTCACGAATTGATGGACGTTGGACTCAGAGAACTAAAACGGAGCTAGAATACATCACGGGTAATTGGGAAATTTTTCCATGTTTCCCCCAAACAATTTTCGATGTAACCAGACAACCTATTGAAGTCGCAAAAGATTTTTCTTTAGTTTGTTCTTTTTTTCTCTTTGGCGAGAGTCAGTCTGTCAACTGATCGCTGAAGGCCGAACGTCTGTCTTTCTAGGAGTGCAACACTCTCATGTCTCCGTACCTGCGCTTCTGTTCTGTAAATGCGAGCAAGATCTCCAGAGGGAAAATTTCAGAAGAAAGTAGCCATTAGTGTAATCGTTGACCAGCTTTGAAAAACTCCTTTATACATGTGACAACGAGCTCCCTAACTGAATTGAATGCAATTCAGCGATTGTGTAGCCGTATTCTTTTGCCTTGTACACTATCGTATGAAGTTATCTTGTGCAACATCTTGTGCATTTATCCTTACTGTGTCTGTAAAATATTGTCATAAAAATGTCTTTTTTTCTTTGCTATGTATGGACTATGTGAATCAAAAATTCACATTTTAATTTAAACGCGTGTCATTAGAGGTTATTAAAGCCTTCGCTTTGGTAACATGCTGTGAGGAAGGTTTATTTGTAAGCCTCATCCATGATGTGTGTGATGAGACCTTGACAAGAGAAAGCTGCAAAAAAAAAAAAAAAAAAAAAAGAAGAAAAAAAAAAACAGGAAAAGAAAGATGCTACAAAAATGAACGAAAAACAGCAGAGACATCTCTTGGGTTAATAATGAACCAGCTTAAATATTTGTAGTTTACTTGATAATTTTACAGTCATTGGGCTTAAAAATGAGCTTTGGATCCTGATATCATAATGTGCAGTGCTGCTAATTATTTGGGCATACTCTGTCTTCATCTCATCTTATATGGATGTCTTGAAAAGATTTGTTTATCGTCAAGCAACACATTCCTTCTCTCTGTAACGAATAAAGCAGTATGGTAGCTTTTTGTTAAAATGTCAGGTAGTTTTATGATTTTTTTATTTTTACATTCATCTTCAACACATTGATGGGGAATGTTCGTAAAGTGTATATAAGTACCGGTAGGAAAGAAATACATTAAATAATATAATCTCATGCATGCACAACTTTGAAAAAGTCTATTTTGAATATCGTGTTACAGTTTCTTTACCCACAAACATAGATTTCGTGGTTCAACTCTCGAACGATTACTAACCCCAAAATCTTATGAATGAGTAAAAATTGTATACCACACCTATTAAAAGTTGTACTTACAAATGAAGCTGACATGGTATGAGTAGTACTAGTTACACGGATGACTTTAGGTTTTTGTTAAGCTAGCCTTTCTTCCAACAGGTATAGAGCAAACTGAGAGAACGTTATTTCAATGACTGCTGATCAATGCATAGTTTCGGACTGAATTAATATTTTTCATGGAATTTAAACTGGTAATTGCAAATCGAGCGCGTGAGCGAATTTTTGGATAAGCGTACACTAAAATGAATCTTTACTTATTTAAGACTTACATAGATCAATTGTCCAGGCAGTTGGCCCCTATCAGGCACAACTTACATTGTACTTCCCTCCTCGAATCACTAGCCGGACAACACGATATGGGACACAAGAGAACCTTAATTAGGTTTTGCGAAATGAGATGAAATGCCCGACATTTACATAAATCCGTGTATTCTACTTATTAAGGCACTTGAAAAGGTGGAAAGGATTTGCACTTTATCTAGCTATATGTAACGGAACTGAAGAAGAGTGGGCAAAGCGTACCGAAGATTTTGGGTTTTATAGCAGAAATGACCTTTTTGAAAGCTAAAAAAAGGAAACCGACCATGGCTGGAATTTTCAAGACAGGAGGCCAGGCCATACCAACCACCCCAAGTTCCGACAGAAATTATCCCATGCCAGTTACAAAGCGCGCTAAGCGAGCGAAAATTGTAGGCTTACGCAAAAAAAAAACATATGTAATCAATAAGAACAAAAAGTTAAACAACCAGAACGCTAAAAGGCCTTGTGATTCTTTGCCATAAAAAATTTTGAGATGTTCTTAGGAATTCTTGGAAATTTCGTTTTTCGACCTCTGGTGACCTCGTCAAAACAAAAAGGTTTTTCCTTGAACCATAAAGCACCCATGAACCAAACAGAGTCGACGCAGGAGGGCAGGGGCGACCGCCCCCTATAATTTGCAAGAAAAGGAGAAAAGAGCAGGGAAAAACAGGGAAAAAGAAAAAAGGAGAAAATGAAAGAGAAGAAAGGAGTAAGCAAACGAGAAAGAAAAAAAATAAAAGAGGAGGGGTGGGCTAGCCTATATCTGATCCATTTTATTAATACAGAGCTTTCAGGAGGTCCTATTCCGTTGTTTGCCACCTTAAGATACTCTTTTAAAATGCAGAAATGAAGCAAGTAAATTTTCGTAATATTTCAAGAATGTTTCTGTGGACTACACGCACGTATTTTTGAGTAAGAACTTTCCTTAAATAGAAGGCGTTAAAGTATCCAAAAGGGGGCTTTAGGAGGTTTGTTGACAACATAACCTTCTTTTAGACAACAAAGGCTTCTCTCATCTTTCACCCAACCAAAATCTAGAATTCACTTTAATAATTATGAACATCTTTCAGCCATATATAATCAGTTCCAAAAATATCCCAAAGACAGCACTATTTTGCATCTATGCAATCTTAAAGTAAACAAAAATTTCTCAAAGAAGGAGGAATACCACCTCGCCTTAGACCCTCCTTCAGGTTCTCTTTCACCCAACCAAAAATAAGAATTCACTAAATTTTGAACATTCTCCAGCCATACATGATCAGTTCAAAAAATATCACAAATACAGCACCATTTTGCGTCTAAGCATCCCTAAATTACCAAAAATATCTTTTAAAGGCGAGGGCGACACCGCTCTCCTTAGACCCCTCTCCCAGGACAGCGATCACTTACCCCATACTTTGCCTCTATCAAAATACTCTGGCGCCACCCCTGGTACCACGTATGAAACATATCCAAGCTTTCTACATTGAGAACCGTGTAAAGAAGGTTCTCATCGTTTGACCCTCGGTGACCCCAGATGACCTTTGACCTTCACCAAAGACAACATGATTCTCCTTCTCACCAAAAGGCATGCATACCAAGTATGAAATCTATCGAAGCTTCCTACCTTGAGATATTGTGTTAACAAGGTCTTCAGAGTTTGACCCCATAACCTCAGATGACCTTTGACCTCATCTAAAACAATACGGTTCTTTCCCAACCATAACACATCCATCCACATACTACGTATAAAATCTATCGAAGATATCTACCTTGAGATATCTTTTTAACAAGGTTTTCAGAATTTGACCCACGTGACCACAGATTACCTTTGACCTCAACAAAAATAATAGGGTTCTTCTTCTCAACATGACAAATAATATACCAAATATGAAAAGTGATTGCCATTGTTATCTTGGGATATCGTGTTTAAAAACCATTTACAAGGTTTTTTCAGTTTAACCTCCGGTGACCCCAGATGACCTTGATCTCCACCAAAAACAATAGGGTTCTTCCTCTCAACATGGCAAATCTATATACCACATATGAAAAGTGTCTGTCATTGCTATCTTGAGATATCGTATTTACAAGCCATTTACAAGATTCTCGCAGTATAACCTCTGGGGTGACCCCAAATGACCTTTGACTTCCACGAAAGCCAACAGGGTTCTTTCTCCTAACATTACAAATCCATATACCAGTATGAAAAGTTTCAGTCTTTGCTATCTTGAGATATCGTGTTTACAAGCTAAGTGTCTTATACATACGCACACACACGACATCACCATGGCATAGATTCCTGCCCACCTTCAGCAAGATATTAAAAAAGTGTAGGGATTGAAAACCATATCGGGGATAACATAGATTTTATGGAAACCATCTGGACTAGCCTATGAAATAGCCAAACTTTGCTCCCCGAGTCGCTCGCCAACTGACCGTACCTCATCGCACACACAAGAGAACAGCAACTAGGCTTTTGGATATGGGACGAAATTTAAACTGTGTACTCCGCCTAGATGTTACTTGGTAAATTTCACAGGACTTGTGCTATCTAGCCATGTGAAATGAAAGTACTGAAGAAACTGGAAGATTTTGGGTTCTTTTAAGAGAAATTGTTCTTTTGAGAGCAAAAAAGTCAGGGCGACTAGTCGCCGTCACGGACAACATACTTATAGTTTGGAATAAGACTCCCCGACGAAATTGTAAAACTTCACCGACAGTGGCAGCCTTCACCGACGGGAGATCTACGGCCCCCTGCCACCCACATGGCACCAACCTTGGTTCAGAACCTGGTTACACATTACATCTCAGAATATCGTACCGATCTTTCGATATATTTAAGACTAACTAGTCTAGTCGGAAGGAGGGGTTCCCATG
Organism: Holothuria glaberrima; assembly: GCA_009936505.3. NCBI lineage: Eukaryota > Metazoa > Echinodermata > Holothuroidea > Aspidochirotida > Holothuriidae > Holothuria > Holothuria glaberrima. The sequence continues at coordinate 7,710 of WURT03477069.1, read as the reverse complement.
CACCCTAAGAACATATTTTTGTAAGTTACATTTTTGGGATCCCAAGAGTGTCTAGTAAAAGGATTTTGATGTTCCCAAGACGATATTGTGTCCCATGAGGTTCATTTGACGCCAAAATGGCAGCCGATTAAAATAGATACAATACTGTATGGCAAAAAAATAAGAAAAATATTCCTTAAAAATATTTTCAACACATTTAAACCTTAAGTCTGTCCATAATCTGTAATTAATATTCAGAAAGTATTTTTCTGGACATTTTTTTGCGGGACTCGGGTCCACCAAGATGGCGGAAATAGCAAGATGGCCGCCCATATAATAATCATAATATATTGTTTAATTATATGGGAGGCCATTTTGCTATTTCCTCTTGGTTGACCTGAATTAGAACAAAAGTCTTTAATAAAATCATTTTTTAATTACTTTGCATAAAATGTGGCCTTATATTATGAGTTAGAGTGAAAAACCTGTTTTTTATAAACATTTTTTTCTCATTATTTCAGTGTATAATAATTATATCGACGGCCATTTTGTTATTTATGCCATCTTGGTTGACCTGGAACCTGTGAAACATGTCTGGAAAATACTTCCTGAATATTTTCAACAGGCTACGGCCAGATTTTATGTTTAAATGTGTAAAAATATTTTTAGGGATTACTTTCCTTTTTAATAAATATAAAATATTGTAATTATACCACTGGCGGCCATTTTGCCTTTTCCGCCATCTTGGCTGACCTGAATTCAAACGAAAATGCTATGAAAAATATGCTTGATATATTTGGCTCAAAATATGGCCGGATACAAAGAGCATTAGTCACAGATATATATTTTAAGGATTATTTCTCCTATTATTATAATTTTTTGAAATTTTAATATTAGCGGCCATTTTGCTGTTTCCCCCATCTTGGTTGACCCAGGTCCTGTACGAAATGTCCAGAAAATTAAAATATATTATGGGCACTGATTAGGTCTATCTGTGTCAAAAGTATTTTAATGATTATTTTTCTTATTTTTATAATATATCGACATAATTATTGCACTGGCGGCCATTTTGATTTTTCCGCCATATTAATGAACCTGAATCAAAAAAAGTATTTTAAAAAATCACTTTGGATCATTTTCTATGAAATATGGGCAGATATTAAGGGCAGTTGTGTCAAAAATATTTTTAATGATTATTTTTCATATTATTATTATACATAATGATCGTTATCTTGGCGGTCATTTTGCTTTTTCCCCTATCTTGGTTAGTTTGGAGTCTCGCATAAAATATCAGAAATCATGCTTTGAATTTATTTTATAAACTGCTATAAAGATAACTAGGGTTTTCATCGAAATATATTTTTAATGAGTATTTTGTGAGATTTTTCTGCATTTTTTAAATCATATTTTCCTATTTTAATTGTGGGGGGGGGTTGATTTTTATTGTACTGTTTTTACTTCCTTGGTGCTTTTCCGCCATACTGGCGGTCAAGTACTCTTTTGCCAAGGAATTTAAAGTTCAGTCTTAACTGTTAAACAATAATTTACATCATTTCACTTTGATTGGGGATTGTAGAAATTTGCAATGTTTTTATACAATTTTTGGAACTATTTCATCCAGTTTACTGGCCATTTTGTTTTTCCGCCATCTTGAATAACCTGAAATTCGCCAATACAGTCCCAAAATTTAATTTTGGAATTTTTGTCATAAACTATGACAAAATTTGAAGACTTGATGCCGCAAAAATATTTTTAAGACTATTTTATTTATTATATTATTTAATACAAAATAGGCCTATTCATGATTTTTGCCGCCATTTTGTTTTGGCAGACATTTTGAATAAGTGAGACCCAATAGTTTTACTGTTACCAGTTGATTTCGTGTTTAGGGGACCCTAAGGCTTCCAAAAAGTATTGGGTCGGAGAGTTGTGGGGGTACCCGTGAGGTGCCTCTGGCCTAACGGCCTAAACACTTTATTTTCGAAATACGACAAATTTTGCAGAGAATACCTAGAGAATACCTATTTATCTTTATCTTCAAACTGGTCGTTAGTTTTTTATATTTCTTGACATTTTTTGCATTCACATCTTCCAGTGTCTGGAGAAACACTTTAAATCAATTTTTCATGGCATACTTAGGCCGGATACTGTACTAGTCAGTTCCGTCCATATGACGTCTTTTCTGCAGTTACGTCAATTATCGACCTTCGCTGGGAATCCAAGATGGCGGCAAATATGGAGTCAATTGAACCCCATGGGAACATCAAAATACTTTACCTAGTCACTCTTGGGACCCCAAAAATGTAAGTTAGAAAAATACGTTCTTGGGGTGCATGGGGACCCTACCCTCCGCCTCGACTAAACTGAGTAAAGCCACATAATGACAACGCAGTATAACTGTTTTAGAGGAAACCGGGGAATCTTGTTGGCTGCAATGTCCTGATTTAACTAAAAAAATTCTAACCTCTCGCTAGAGCTTAGAATCCCCTCCTAAAAATAAAAGAATAAAAGTGCGTTAATGTATTTTGGTATAATTTCCCCTAAAAATGTTTTGACCCCAAAGCTATCTCTTCTCCTTTAAAACATTGCATGGCTACTGGCCTGCATAGCACATTTGGCACAAAGCAGATACTTGAAGTATCGTGTTTAGTCCCCATTTAAAGAAGGATGAAGACAAGAATTGGTAATCATTCAGAAAATAAACCGATCAACCGTTAGACCGTGAGGGAGCATGAACCCCCCCCCCCACCATCGAAGCTGACTTGAATTTCATCATCTGCCGGCGAGATGATCAAATTCCTGGGATACCCTACCATGGAACAAATTGAAGAATGGGTATGAATTTACCATCTACCAACAATTACTGAATTGTTTTGGCTACGTATGTTATAACTAATCTGTGACGGTGTCACATTTTGATGCATGAATTCAAATAATGACGGAAGACAGATCTACCCCTACAGAGCGCGAATCTCGCAGAGAGGTTTTCGCGAAGTTTCGAACATAACTGCAGAATCTAGAATCTGAATCTAGCAATAAATAGTTTGTCTGTATTGATTCGCATTGCTCTTTAGATATATTAAAATATATGGCGCTTACAAAAATCATCATGCTCGGAGCAATAGTAACGTTACAGTACTGTAGTGATTGTACTTGAAAACTGTCATTACTAAACAAAGTAAGGCCTTTTGAAATAAGATCATGTAAATGTGTTACGGCATTAACAATATCTTTGACCACGAATTGAAGAACGTTGGTCTCAGACAACTAAAACGGAACGAAAAAACACCGCGCACGAAGAACGGAAGATTTTTCCATGTTTCCAAAGAGTAATTCTTGAGGTGACCAGCCAACCTATACAAGTTGTTTAAGTCTGGACGTTGCTAAAGTTACCACGGCGAAAGACGAAAGGATTTTCCTCCTCTTTGTTCCTTTTTTCTCTTTGACGAGAGTAGATGTGTCGATTGATCGTCGAAAGCCAACATTCTGTCCTTCGGGGGGGGGGGGGGGGGCACATTCGTATGTCACCGTAGCTACGCTTGTGATCTAGACAGACCACACTGTAGTTGAGAGCAAGAGTACTAGCAGTCTAGACAGACGAAAATGTCAAAAGGAAGTAACCAGATCGCAATTGGCCAAGAAAGAGAAAAAACGTATAACTCGTTTTAATCATTTTCCAGTTAAAGTATTGTAATCTGCTCCATAAATTCGCCATACATTGACTGTTATTACAGTCAAGTTATGGGTGTAGAATGACCTTTGAATCTTAGATCTTAGAATCTTATGTGCAATGTTCATATCATTTGGGCGTCTGTCTTCATTTCATCTTACGTGGTCGTCTTGTGAGTAGTTTTGTATCGTCAAGTACACTTGGCAACGAATTAAGCAGTGTGGAAGCTATTTCCTTAAATGTCAGGTAGGTTTATGGTTTGCATTTCTTCATTCATGTTTAGCACAGTGATAGAGAAAGTTAGTAACGTGTATATTATACAAAATAACACAAAATAGCACATTGGAAAAATCATATTATCTCATGCATACAGATATGCATATCAACATTTTTAGGGCCAAAACAAGCAACCTGTAGTCTTGATAATAAACAATGCAAAATAAGCATAAAAATCCTTATATGGTCATATCAAGCCAAATATAACTTAATAAAAGACCATGTTATGGATAAAAATCAAGTTTTAAGTCATATCAACAACTTTGTATTTAATTTGGTTACTTGTTCTACATTGTGACCTCTTTGGGATGCTGCGAAACGTACCTGCGTTTCTCAATCATCAAATTTGCATACTTTTTTCTAATATAAAGCTCTAATAAACTACTATACGAAAACAGTTTGTCAATGTGGACGTAGTAAGGATTGTGAGCTATCAATTTCAGTTTTTATGACTTACAAAGTAAAATGTGAGATATTTATCGAACCTTTTGCAAAGCATAGGATGAAATATGCACCACAGTGTACTTTAAACACACAATGCATCGTGTGCATGTAAAATTAAGAATTTCACAGCATTTTTTCTGTTAATTAAAGTAGCCGCTAACTAATGGACATTAAATCAATTCAACTATATACAGATGTTCAGACAGCTCTTGTATCCCTTTGCGGCCTTGGTACATTCACACAACGCAGCCTAGCGCATCTCTTCTCTGCCTTTTTACTATGTGTAGCATCTATTCTTTTCAGTAAGTCTAGAACGGGGACATGCATAACAGAAGCATGATGTAGAGGTCTGAAGTTCACTGTTTGGTCATGTTAAATCTGAGTGTGATTTTTTGGGGGACGTAGCTCCTTTAGAGAGTAAAGCTTCTTTGGGAGTAACTTTTCGCTCTCACATTTTGCCAGAGAGTCAAGGAGACTTAGGAAAAAGTATCGCTTCAGCTTGGTATTTTGGTTAAGATCATGTTTGGTATATCTTCTTTTCATCCAGTCTAGAATGGGCCAACGAATGATAGACTCATGATGCAGAGGTCTGAAGGTCAAGGGTTGGTCATTTTTAGTTCTCAGTGTCCCTTGGGGGCGTAAAAGGCTGGTCATTTTTAGTTTTCAGTGTCCCTTGGGGACGTAGCTCCCTTGGAAGTTGAACTCATTCTATAGTAACCAGGGCCGTAGCCTGCGGGGGGGGGGGGCAGCTGCCGAGATGTCCAAGCCGTTACTAAAAGTTGGCGTGCTCGAGAAGAAATACTAAAATAATAAAAATTTTTACTGTCCTAATCAAAATTTCAAGGCCCAAAAGAACCTGGAAAATCGCATTTTAAGGGTTTCTCTTCCCCACAAGGAAACCCTCTTCCTCTTTCAAAAGACACATATTGAGCATCCTACATATACACAGGCTAAATGTAAAATAGCCTATATAACCTTCAATTATAAAGTGACTTGTAAAGTAACTTTTAGTTACATCAAAGCTAAATTTGTTTCTAAAGCATGAAGTCTACAAAATGTTTAGTTGCATCTTATGAGGTCTAAAATTTGTCATTTGCCCCCATCTGGGACATTACGACCCAACTTTTTCTTGCAAGACCTACGCTTAGGCTACGCCCCAATCGACGGTGGCTCCCCCAGTAGCCTACGAAGAGTGAGTAGCCCTCACCGGCTACCAGCCTTGTAGGGGTACCATGCCACAGCCGAAAAAAATCAGTAAACAAGTAAAAAAAAATTAAAATCATATAGTCAGTTCAAAGCTTTAAAACCATTTTCGATCTAGGAGACCATATCAAAGTTTCTCAAAGAGTAGAGGTGCCAGTCCTCCTCCTCTGGTAACATCCCATTCAATAACACCCTGTCAAAATAGAAAAATTGCCCAATAATCAGGATTGCTAAACATATAGTCAGTGCAACGCTTTAGGAAGCTTTACTAAAGGTAGCACCATTTTGCTTTCTCTTAGACAACAGAAGAGTATCACTAAATAATGACAACTTATAAAAATACAATCAGTTCAAAGCTTTGTCAACGATAGCACCATTTTGCAGCTAAGCCAGGTCTTTCACGTACCACCTCCTTTGTGTACCATCTCAAAGGGTCCATAAGGGTGTAAACTAACTAAAGGCAACGCCAATTGGTACTCCGCTCAGACAGTGTCACGATCTGCTCCCTAGGAATTTTGCCCAAGCTATGGCCCTCGTGCCGGACATTTGGTTTTCGCTCTTCAGCCCTTCGCCAAAGAGTCTAGGGGACTTTGGCAAGACCAGATATCTATACACGACATCTCTGATCCATATGACATTGTGACTGGACCAGATTAGCTCCACATCTGGTGCAGATAAACTTTAATGGCAAACGCATGGCCTTGATATGACATCAAGTTAAATCTGTCCTTTTCTTGTTAAAGCCATATGAAATTTCATATTTGGCACAGAGATTTTTAGATCTTAATACCTTTATATTCGTCATATATATGGATTTTCCAATATGAACCAGATATGGAGCAGCCATATAAGGACCATAACTGGACCAGATAAAGGTGAAATTCTCTCTGGGCCATACATGGACATATTTGACCTTTTGGCCTTTGTATAACATCAAGTTGTTATATCAAGTTATATCTGCCTAATTCTTGTGAAAGCCTAATATAAATTCGATATTTAAACTGACAAGGGTTTGATAAAATATTAAGTATCTGGACCAGATATGGATTTTTAGTAAGGGTGAGCTTTAATTCAAAATTTTTGGTGCGCTTTGCGGGAAGTCATCACTGTTCACGATCTATGCTTGATAAAAATCATTAGAACAATGACGGACCTGAATTATGCTGGCCAAGAGTAAAACTACACCTCTATTCAAGCCAGGGACAGATCATCAAAAATACAGGTTTTGATGTAGCAAGCTGAAACCTTAAATTATATTCGTTACATGATGACTACTTGATTTGGAGCTCTACTAAGTTCAGGTTCTTACCCAAGTACTGTTTATGGTCTATGGTGACATTTATTTAACACATTTTAAAAGTAACGAACATTTAAAACCATACTCATTAGTCTTTTCTATTTTGTGATATTTACTTCCTTCTCTCTCATTCTTTTGCTAGCTGTTTGTGTAAATTCTTCTTCAAGGTAAGTAAACAGATGATAACTGCATTTGAAAAGTGTAGTGCCTACTGTTTGTAAACCTCTCGTGAATATTTTAATACTTATATATATATATATACATATATATATATATATATATAGGCATACTTCCCTCGAAATTGACGATTGCTCGAGTGGTTCAAATTTAGATGAATGTTGATTATACTTTGATCAGTAACTATCGATCGGCTTCAGTTTCACCCGTATTTTCAAAGATCGTTGCAAGGACAATGTTTAAATGACTTTACAATTTCTTTGTTAAGTATAATTTATTACATGATAAAGGGGCATTACCTGTTTAAGAAAATGGAGATGTATAACACAGCCTTGTCCGAAGTGTTAGAATAACGTTTAAGCAGTCCATCCGAATAACCGAATAATAAAGATAAATAAAGATCCCTCACATAAGTATTTCTTCCAAATATTGTTTGAATTGTTAAAAATAGCCACAAAAACTATGAAAATCGATGATGCTTGCACTGCAATCTTTATTCCATTCAGTTCCACTCCTGGTTGAACAAACCAATGGAAGTGTTCTGATATATGAATATGCAAAAGGCAGCACAACGGAAAGTGTCGACGTATATGCCAGCAAACGATCACTGAACACATGATATCCACGCTATAGCTAGCCTTACTATGTACCTTTTTACGTGTTT
>WURT03476958.1:0-22070 GCA_009936505.3 Holothuria glaberrima | reverse complement strand
ATCGTTAGGGTAGTACTTCCATGTTTTAACTGGGGATCGTTAGGGTAGTACTTCCATGTTTTAACTGGGGATCGTTAAAAAGTTCTGTTATAAGCAGCCAATTGAGCTCTCGTACTGTTCATCGTTCGTTCGCTATTCGCTCGTAATAAACTGTCAGTGTGTCTTGTGATCACCGGCGAAGCAAGCACTTATTTCCAAGAGAGATACAAGTTTCAGCTGAACCTTCTGGACTTAGAAGATAACTATGCAGTGCTGTTTGCGCAATTTTTCCACACGGGGACTTGATTATCCTATCTGTTCACTGTGTCCCCTCCCCCACTCCGCGAAGTCTTAATTTCTGAAGAAAATAAAACGCAACTTTCTAGTTTGTCGCTCTTTTTCCAGTTATAGTTGGGCTATTGTGAAGAGGGTTTACCCATGCAATGCGTTACCTATAAAAACATTAACTTTTACTTCAATAGATCACTCAATAGATCACTCAATAGATCACATTTCACAATATGTGCAATGAAAGGTAATGACCTCTTCTGAAAGAATAACAGTTGACAAAAACTATAAACAGGTCGGTTAAGAACGTTATACACTCGTTTAAAAAGCCGTAAAACTGTCTCTGTCTCTCAAGGAATATACCTCAAATTGTAAAAAAGCTAAAAACATTCTTACATAAATTAACTCTATTTATAGCTAACATCTATTAATCTACAATTTACTTTCATACACAATAGATTAGCAAAAACAACAAGACGCTGAATGAAAACACTGTGGCAAGTCCATAAAACGACTGCTATACTTCGCATTCGCTCGTAAAAAATCGAACATGGCAGTACTACAAAGTATCTGCGGTCATTAATCCAATCTAACAGCACAAACATGCTATTGGTGTACTTTAAAGAGACAATGACCGTTAAGAACACTTTTTTGCTGCCTACGTAGTATCAGATAATGCTACCGCCTATCCATTGTAATTAAAATGGGGCAAGCACCCCGATAGAGGGGTGGGCCTAGAGCACCAAAGCCCCGACTAAGGCGGCGGACTGCAAAAAGGATGGCGAACGAGAAATATTTTGCGCAATAAAAGGGCCAAAAAACTAGGGTTCTGTTTAAAAGTAATGGCAAATTCGGGATTTTTTAGGGATAATTTGAAAATATTGGTTTTAAATTTAGGAAAGTGAGAAACGTTTTGGTTTAGAATCTTGCCCTCCATGAGAGCAAAACCGTGAATCGTAGTGTCGACTATCCGTGCCCGGGAATTACATACCTCACCGTACCAACTGAGTCTCTGGAAAATATTGCGACGAGGCGGTAAAATAGCCTTCCCACTCCAACCTGGCGTCCTCCGTACAATATAAGAAAATAAGAATTGCTTATGGGCTGAATTAGTGATACAGAAACTTATGTAAGGAACTATCACGTTAGCTGAGTTTCAGTAGCGCTGCTGGTCTTGTTTTTGTAAGTGGATGTTACATTACGGATGCGAACGGAATTTCCGTTTAACGAAGGTCATTTGCTTGCAATTATTTTTGGTATAGTAAGGCAGATCAAAATCTGTTTTGCAGTTTAGGCAGGAATCTGTTTAAAAACGTCGGACCTTTATGGAACTATTATAGTATCTCCAATAATAGAGGAGAATTTCGGTTGACACTTTAAAAGTTGCTTTGGTACTATCCTCCGGTGACCCTGTCTCATAATATTAATGCAAAGGATCAAGGTGGTCAGCGTTGATGCACCTAACTGATGCTTGCCTATGTATTTTTGTTGACACACAAATGCTAAGATGTCGACTCGCATCTTACAGTGTTCTATTTCAAAAGCTCTTCCCACACCAAGCGTGTATCGACCACGTTATACCGGTATATGATAATAAGCCACTGGTAAGCCTATTCCGAAATTGCTCATTTGCTGGTGAATATATTGTCAGATGCCAGGGAATGTCATTTTCTTTCAAGGTTTTCCCGCATAATCAGTCGATGTTGAACCACTTGGGTAAGTGAAACTTTACACACAAGACCACAGGGGGAAGCCATATTTGTAAGCCTAAAAGTTACGTACGGTGGAGACACTCTAAAAACAAGACGTTAGTGCGGGATGCTCTGTCAATATATGTAAGAAGCAGTGGCAACCGTACGGGAGGCGTGGGGCGCGTGCCCCCAATCCGTATCTAAAAAAAATTCTGAAAATTTTAAAATGACCCCGAAATGCGTTTAAGCTATAGATTTCTGTAGGGGATAAGGTGAAGTGTGTTTTCGACAGAGTGATGGATTTATTGTAATCACTTTCTGTCACAAACGTTTCTCAAACTATCAGGATTTTCACAAATCCTTTGCAAACTAATTAAATTTTCGCACGCTCCGCGCGCTTCAAGCCTTACCTCAATGTTGTTCTTATTATCAATATTTTCCGATAGTAACTTTCGAAGAAGCACAACAGCAAAAGTTGGTAGCTGTTTATGAGTTACCGGGTAAAAGACTGGCTTTTTGAGCGGCATATAGGTTTGTAGGGCAATAGAAAGTGTCCCGATGCAGAGCCAGAATGCAGGTTTTAATGAAAAATTTTGGCGAGCTTCGAGCGCATTCGTCACGGTTTCCGCTCCGTCTAATGACCATTATTAAGGTAATAACATACATGGAACTATTCTGATCACACTTTCCAAAAAACCTAGATACATCCTCCAACATCCGTAGGGGCCTTGTATCAATATGGGATCTTTGAATTTAATTTGTAGCATAATGTAGAAGGTGGAAAAGTAAATATATGACGTTATTCCTTTTTTCAAAATGTTTACTCAGCGCTTAGCGCACAGCCATTATTTATCGGTATAGACGTGATTGTTAATACACTTACGACGAGAAAAGCATTCTGAGATGCGAGTATTAGTCGTTCACCCCTTTTGATATACCTACCACGGAGGTCTAATATCACCTCCCTGCACCTATACTATTCTTCTATTGCTGGAAGCTGTTCATCTGGATTTTCGTTCAAAGATAATAAAAATACGATAGTTTTAAAGTGCTATATGATCATTTGTATGTCAAGTAATAAGCATTATGTCATTGCCCCGTTTTATATATCGAAAGCTGCCAGGATACCACTATCTGCCAGCCTTAGATGCCATTTTGTAATCCACATTGAAGGAAAGGAAAGAACTACACCCACTTTCCCTGAATAGAAGGCAGTAAAGTAGCCAAAAGGGCAGCTTCAGGAGGTTTTTTGGACAACGTATCCTTCTCTTTCACCTAACCAAAATTAGAATTCACTAAATTATGGACATTTTCCTGCCATAAATGATCAGTTCCAAAATATCCAAAAGATAGCACCAGCTTGCATCTAAGCAATCTTAACTTAACAAAAATGTCTCAAAGGGGGAGGGAAAGGGATGACACCCTCCCTTTAGACCCCTTCCTCAGGACGTCACTTTTATGTAGTGACAAAGGAAGGATCCCCACTGTTGTTTACAAACGCTGTGGTGCCCCCGAATCAGCAAATACTGATTTGAATTTACTTCAGGGATCTTAAAATCGGTAGTTATGAAGACTAGTCGGGAAACATAGATGGAGTTAACAACAGTGATGAAGGTAGCAAAATTAAAGATATTTACGTGTGTAATTATTACAAATGTCATAATCTAGCATTGCATATAACTAAAAAGCTCTATTACAAGATGCTAATGTAATTGTGACAGAAACTAATCAAATCACCTCCTAAAGTGATCTGCGTGTTTAATGCAGAAAATGAAACGATAAAAGTGTCAAATTATATCCAGAGACAAAACAAGTACAAAAGTGGTATGTATTGCAATTATTTGGTAGCTACTTACTCATTCATACATGAACACCTCACAAACTGACGTCAATTTGAGAAAAAAGACGTTTTCACTTATTTGCCAGATTCGAAGTTATGAAAAGGTACAACTTTCTAAGAAATTCCTATAACTTAAGTTATCTTGAAGATGAACTCCGACAGATGTATTATCTGAAGCAATACTTAATGTAAACGTTGTTAATGATTATGATCTTGTTTTAATTATAGCTAAAGTCGTTAAATTGCATACAGAGCTATCGACAAAATAATTTTGACGAGTTGAATACCAGCATCATGAGGCTCGTAATGTTTATCATATCCAAAACTGCTGTAAGAATAATTAACCAAAATTTATATGTATTCGAGCTTTAAAGACGTATGTAAAGCTATCATCACACAAGTGTGATGCAAGTGATTTATGATAACCGGGCGGAAATGACGTTTTAATTCGAATAAAAACTCTGTCATTAGAGTTTTGGGGTATAATTCCTCCAGCAACCTCTGACCATTGTTCACACTCGGAATTCACCACTTGCAACAGTTCCCACCCAGAACATTTCTAAACTTTGTGTTAGGGGAATTAGTTGTTTGACCATGGGTGAAAATTGTCCAGTTGGAATTCTGCAGGAGGAAATATCCAAAATGAAATCTTCTGGTTTGTGTCCTGGGGTTGTTTGGTAACTATCACCTCACCTTAAGTCACAACAAATACGTTTATGTGAAGAGTATTTACATGTAAATTGTAACGACTCTGTTTTTTGGCGTGTTTTGCACCGGGTTAGGTATGTAGTGTTAATTAATTTTTTCGGGAAAATGCAAAAATAATTCAATAAAATAACGATGGCGCTATTTGAAAACATCCACATTTGGCACAGCAACATCAGACAGGTATATACCAGAACTGTTCTTAGAACAGAAACCGCCCACGCATTTTAAATAAAGAAATGTCCCCATAATACTCCCTTAGAAAGGTCATGAGGTCACCAAATTGCCCACATCTAGAACAAACCAAACATCTCTTCAAGTTAGACTACACCGTATTTCGATAAAACCAACCGTCTAAGAAGAGATCTTGGGAGAAGCCAAAATTCGTAGTTTTGTGTCGGTAACATTATTTGCTGCTTAAAACGGCTTCACATATTGCAACTTGAGTTATGTTGTGTATTGAAGCAATAAGCGAGTAATTCGTTGCTGCATGAAATTGTGGGATTACACGCGGGATAAACAAACCGAGCTCAACACAAGTGCAGTGGGTTCTTCTTTTTCCGTGCGTTTCCAATTTTCGTTCAGCATATACATATACCACTAAGTGTAACTCTAAGTGAAGCCAGCCAAGCTGAACGAAAAGGGGGTCACTGTCCTGCTTTACGGCAGTTTAAAATACCAATTTTTACACCCAAGAGACAGTATATATGCGGTCCACTGCACAAAACCACACATAAGAACTCTTTACATTTTCGATGGATGAAACAGGATGATTCAACGAATAACTCAAGTTAAGCATAGCTCCCATGAACACTACCGAGCCGTACCATTTGGATGCCCGTACGATTTCAAAGACGCTACGAGGCCTTACGATTTTTTCTACGGTCCAACTGTACGAGGGTTGCGCTCACAAGGTGTCCGGACAGTTTACGGGTCTGCAAGACCCCCTTACAGATCCGTACAAATTTAATTACACGTAGGTTTACTGCAAGGGCGCCGTGCGACAAATTTAGGATGCCTTAAGAGCGTGTACGGGTCAAATGGGGGAAGGGGTGAAGCTAATCGCCTACTTTCGAATTACACTGAGAGCTCATCAAGCTCTCCACAGATTCAAAGTTAGTACACAAGTACCACAAGTAACTTATTTAAATTTTGCTCTAATAGCTTGTAACATGAGGAACTGCACAGTTACCATAGACAAAAAAGGATTTCATTGCATATATTTGTGGTACGAGTAAATTAAGCCTTAAACCGTATAGTTATCACTGGCATGTTACGAATATTACTCAAGGTATTTGATTGCTACATGACAACCCTTTAAATATCCGCTCTCTAACTTTGAGTATAGGCTACATCTACTAGTTTGGGCTAGAATGATCCACTGGTGTTTATTGCCAATTAATGCTCGTAAGTGACACAGCGTCGATCGCAAGGATTGCGCAGGAAAAGCGTCTAAAATTTGCAGTTAAGTACTTGGCCAAGGTAAAACCTGCATGCAGCCTCAATCAGGGATGATAAGGAGATTTGTCCGACAGTTTTTCCGACGGTGCCAGTAACTCTAAGACCACAGATATAAGATGGGTTGCTAAAAGGTGACGAATGCGAAATTTTAGGCGGGCGAAGCTCGCCGAAAATTTGGGTTTCTAATAAACAAAATTTTGTTTGCTTTAAGAGAAGTTGGAATTTTTGGATATTAATTGAAGACTGGTCGTCGTCTAGTTTTGTATTTTATCTTACCCAATAAGGCTCCTTGGTGAAAATGAAAAAATGTCCCTGATCAGGGGAAGCCTCCCCCCATTTACCCACTTTAACTTGGCGCCACGTCTGGGCTCAGTATCGAGACACTTTTAATTTTCTTAAAGATATGTTTGACACGATGGCGAGTCTGAACTAAGAATTTTCCAAAAGGTAGGAAAAAGGAGGGTACAACTTCGCATCGATGCAATTTCGTGTTCCTCCAGGATCTCGCCTACAATAAAGAAAAATAATTGTGAAACCTTTACATTTGACTGAAAACATCATTTTTGGAACAGGCGGGCAGTACATGAAAATAAAACTGGAGATGAAAGCGCTCGCAGCGCGCCAAAATCTTTGCAATGACAGAAAAAGGTCTAACAGAAAACAAAATAGGTCTACGCTCCTCTTTAAACGCCATTCGGATCATTTTAAATCTTTCTGGTTAATCGTCTGCGGTCATGCCGGTTCACCGTTCACTGGTAGTAAAATTTAATTTTCGATCGATTTTCCAAATAAGGGGGAAACAGCTGTCGACACGGGGCACGACGGTCGCCCTTGCCCCGGCCTGGCTACGGGCCTGGGCATCTTCAACTGACCTCCGTCCACATTCATGCGGAGAGAGAAACTACAATTTTCAATATTGCATTTGCCTAGAGTATATGCACGTCCTTTTCGAAATCTCAAATTCGCCTAGAGGGACCAGTAAGCACTCGTACGGGAGCCGCAATACATGTGCGAGATTTTAGTGATCCGACACGGAGTGTCGCACATGCTACGGGACTACGCAGCATCCGTACGGTCCCCGTAAAAGTATCTCGCGGTCGTTGCATGTGCCCGTTCGAGCACAGGGCTTGCCTATAAACTGTAAGGAGTTTCCAAATCGTACGAGCCCGTACGGACTCCGTACGAATTACCGTACGTGCATGTTGCGGTGGAGTTACGGAGGCCCAAGGTCGACAAAATCGGGAACACCCGTGGCTGGAAGACGAACAGGTTCCTCTTCCAGTTACGGGCATTCTACGTTCTTACGAGCACCCCTCGATCGTGTGGGCCCCTACGGCTACAACAGTGGCCCGTACGATTCTGCCCTTAGATCGCTCATAGATTTGGTGTACGGCGCCCGTAACGCTCTTGGGAGCGAGGCTTAAACTCAGATTTTGAAGACGTGATGTAGGTACGGGTGAGGCTTTGTTTATCCCGACTGTTTGGACGATGTGCGCATGTGCACGCGAATCATGGAACTCGGTTATTGCCGGAACTGGAGGCAATGATGTTTTTATCGGATTCTTTAAAGCGTGACCTCGCAGCGAAACATCAAATTTCATTTTTCACCAGAGCCCTGTGGTCGTGGTCTTCAGTTACAACACTCTTTAGACCCGAATGATTTGGAGTTGTGTCTCAAAGCTGCTTTTCGGTAATTATGAACTTGTGTTCTAGGAGTCTTAGCTATTCAAAGGTATTTTGTGCACCCTTTCCATTCTCCGTGGCTCGTGATATCTGCCAATGGGTGTGACTGAAACAAGAAATAAAAGAGAGAGATTGACTTGACAGTCAATATGACATTAACGATTTCCCAATATGCAAAAAAGCTCTGCAATTAGGATAGATGTGTAGGGAAACGTTGTTAGTTTATTTATGAGGTGAAACTTGACGAATTTATATCTCACTCGTAGACATGTACTTCACCTGATATTATAAAATGCGAAGCTGTGTGTTAGTGTCTAAGTGTCTCAGTCTCCGAGAATGTCTATGTGCGTTAGTGAGTAACAAAGTGCGTCACAAACTCCCCTTAACCTTGGTAGGAAGTTCCAATCAAGTTCAAACTTGTAGGGAAAGGATCCCTGTCCATGACAACTTGTGCCAATTTGTGCAATTGCTTGCTCATCAATATGTTATAAACCAGAAAGCCCAAAGGCTTAGTAATTCATTGCCGAAAGGAAAAAACAAGGCATCATACGTTGCATCTTGAACTATTTATTTAGCCTACTAGCAAGACCTAAGGTTATTGCTCTTTCACCTACAGAGACTTTGTGCAACCTTTGACCTTTACAAAATAGATTCGGGCATCTTCTGACATAACACATTCAAAAGTATGAAAAGATAACATGCTTCCTATGTTGGGATACTGTGTTTAAAAAGGATTCGGTTTTGACCTTTAATGACCTCACATGACCTCCAACCTCCACAAAAAACTATAGTACTCTTCCTATTAATATGGTAAATTTGTATACCAAGTATGAAAACTACCTCCACTCCTACTTTGAGATATCATATAAACAACGGTTTCGGTTTCTGTCCTCTGATAACCTCACATGACCTTGGACCTCTACAAAATGCAAAAGGGGTCATCTTCTTACTCTAAAGCATCCACATACCAGTTATGAATAGTATCCATGCTTAACATCTTGACATATTCTGTTTACAGGGTTTGACTTTTGGTAACCTGACATGACCTCTGATCTCCACCAAAACAATAGGGTTCTGATATGATAAATTCAAATGTCAAGTATGCAAAGTATTCATCATTCCTATCTTGAGTTATTGTGTTCACAAGCAATACCCAAGGTTTTTGAAAATTTACCTTCCGTGACCCCAGATAATATTTGGCCTCTACCAAAACAATATGGTTCATCTTCTGACTATAAGGCATCTACATACCAAGTATAGAAAGTATCCATGCTTTCTACTTTGAGATATCGTGATTACAAGCTTTTGCCCAAGGCTTTTTTACCTCTAGTGACCGTACGTGTCCTTTGACCACCGACAAAAACGATAGCGTTCTTTATCTTTACATGATAAATCTATACACCAAGTATGAAAAGTATCCATCATTTCTGTATAGATATATCGCGTTTACAGCCAAGCGTCACAAACACATACACTCCAGCATACACACGTACACACGTCATGGTGACTGCCTTCGGCAAGGATTCAAATATCATCAAGCAATCTCGAATGTAGAAAACCATTTGATAAATTTTACAACTAATCTCTTTGATTGCTAAGAATCGGAATAAAAAGTCAATTGAGGTCAATAATCAAAGTAGTGTAAGTAATTGGAAAAGTGTGTCGCAAATGGCTCCTGATTGGAACGACAGACAAAGTTCAAACTCGGTGTGTTGGTAAATTTTTGTAGGTGAAATCGACGATCTAGTAGATTTATGGTCAAGTTAGGTAATATTGGCTTGCTGCCATTTTTTTAACAGTTTGACAGAAAAATTTATGAAAATTAATAATATGCAGAGGAGACAAAGTTTGGGTACGGTATTTTGATGTCGAGGGGACGGGACAAATGTCAAGTACCGGTCATATGTCAACTGCCTTTAGTTACGTAAAAAGTGCGTCACTTTTCTCCTAAACCTGCAGACCGATTAAGTTCCAGAATGAACAGAATGAAAAAGGTTATTTAGTTTTAGCCCATATCTGTGTGTCCGTGTGTGGTAAATAAAAATCCACAAAATATGTAGAAAAGTTGGAGGAGATGATATTTGTTATTCCATCGATTGCTTCTTGTTTTAACTGGAAACAAACAAACATAATAGCTTACAATTTATAAGCAAAGGACGCATATCCAAGAACGCTCTGTAAAGTTGCAAGAATTTTCATAGTTTGAGTACGAAGAAGACTTTTCATGAAACGTTTTCTTCAGCAAAACCGTTTACTCCTGGAATAGTTAAAAGTGTCACTCAGGTAGTTAGTTCCCTACTCTAAGTTTGGGAGAATAATAGCCTGTAATATCATTGACAACTTCAGTTAAAAAATGATCTTATGTCACTCGTATGTTATTTGGAGGGCAAATTTCATCACGGATGCTTGTCAAGCAGGGAAAATTTATCAGGGCAAGAACCTTCAGTTCCCAGTGATATGTCGCATCATACTGACCTGTATATAACACGTAACCCCTTGACAATCATAAACGTGCCGACCATATTGACTGTTCTATCTTTATCACACTACAATGGCAACAGAACAACTGGATAATAACAGCTTACCTCCATTCTGTACGAAATCTTTGCACCTGTAGAATAAAGGCAGAATAATGAAGTAAACAACATAATAAATATATATTAACCACTTACTTAAAAGTTCTGTCAGATATATTTTAGGAATTTAATATTAATTTACAACGTTATTGATATACTTTTAAATTTAAGTCATTTGAGTACTAGTTATGTATTGCATATATTGGTAGAAATTTGCATTTTCATATAATTATCAAATCGATTATAGACATGTATTTTTAATGTATTGTTTTGATTGATATTTTCCTAAACATTTGTAAAAGTCTCAGCTGATGCTTTTTTTATTTTGTAAAAAGTGACATACCTCTGTTTCATACCTTTCGGAAGAAACAAGTTCTACCTTTCCTTTATATCGATCCTTTCAAATAAGTTGGAAAGAAACGAAAATTAGCCATAAAATCTCACAAGTCCCAAACTCTTTCATTTAAGTTTGTGTATGAAGAATAAAAACCATAACATACAATCGTAAAACGTTTTGATATCAAAAGTGAGGGAATATATGTTTGCGATAGAAAGGTAGCGACACTCACCTCCCACGAACCCGTTTCGTAATTCAAGCGAAACCATGATGCTATGGGAATCCATTGAACTGTTTAAAAATCATTCGATTAAATTAACACAGAACAATTGTAGCTGACCATTGGTTTTTAATTTATTTTAAATAACAAATATCATTTGGACTGTTAAAGAAATGTATCACCATCTAAATAACGGCAATAACACGAGAATTCATTTCGACAAAAACTTACTAAGATATAATAGTTTTTACATAAGCATGTAGTTATTTGCCATTAATATAAATGAGAATTTTTTGTATCTTTTTATATAGCACTTAACACTCAAAATGTATTCAGCTATTATCTGAATGAAAGGGCAAACGATGGTTTGATACTTATTAAAATCTGTTAGCTACTCCAAAGCATATTCTTGCCCGTAGCTAGGCAACGTACTGATGGGGGCGAGATACCTTCTAGGGTCCAAATTATTGTTTTCAAGGAGCGAGATATAGTAAAATACGTTAATCCAATGGCAATTATTTATTTTCGTGAGGACAAACAATTTCCCAGGGGACTTCACCCCTCCCCTCCTTGGCTACGGGTTTTAGCACACTGTGATATTACGGAACGGTAAAACAATGGTTTACTCACCTTCTATTTTATTTGGATTTAGATCTGTTTCAAATTTCTTCAGTAATAATGATTGAGGAAGAAAGCAACAGTCAAACCTGTTTAGAAAGGGAAAAATCCCTCGTTTATACATCATCCTACATGTAGCCTCTTGCTTAA
Organism: Holothuria glaberrima; assembly: GCA_009936505.3. Taxonomy (NCBI): domain Eukaryota; kingdom Metazoa; phylum Echinodermata; class Holothuroidea; order Aspidochirotida; family Holothuriidae; genus Holothuria; species Holothuria glaberrima. The sequence goes on along the minus strand of WURT03476958.1, from coordinate 10,522 downwards.
TTAATTGAATGTCCTAACCCTACTTTACGTGTGTATTCGAGATACTGCCAAAATCACTAACCCGTAATGCAAAAACGGTAAAGACAGAGCTAGGGGATACTGTTGCCGAGTACGAACAGTCTACAACACGTCTAAACTACGCAAAACGCGCTCCATATAGTAACTTTGCAATGCTAAATAATAGGTAAATAGCGATATATGAATACACATACCTTAATATACGTAGTTGTAAACACTGACTAGCGAATTTAAAGATAGTTTCTACCTCCCTGGTGTTTAGTTCTCTCCCCATCTCATTTATCCTCAATTCTTCCACTGAACTCAGATTGGAGAAACAGAGTCCAGACCCTAATAAAATGTTCCAGGCATCCAGATCAACCGATTGGAAACAATTTTCTATCGAAACGCATGCAATAGGAATCTACAAAAAGATACAAAAAGTCCTTAAATCATGAGTTGAAGTAAACGAAAAATATTTAGAAAAAAAGTATTGGTCAACATTCTTAAATAGTTCAACTAAGAGAACCAAATGGTGTTCCGGGAGTTGCAGATCGCCATCAGTAATAACTACCCTTACAGAAAACTATTACATCACACATAAATGCCCTTTTAACATGCAAGTTCGAAAAGATCCAATATAATTTTTAACTGCATACAAAAGTATTTTAATCAAATAGTGGTTATAACAAGCTCCTACCTCCGTAGATGATGATTTTACGATCAATAAGTTGATGGTTGTGAAATATGGAATAAAGCATTAAAAAATCTACCCTTGAAGGATGTAAGTAATAACTGATATATACTATTTTATTAATTCATCTAATAGAGTTATAATTTCATTCTATATCACGATTATATTTACACAAGTAACTTCTTACTGCATTACTAGATGCTATTTACACAAGCAACTACTTACTGCATTGCTAGATGCTATTTACACAAGTAACTACTTACTCCATTGCTAGATGCTATTTCCAATAGCTGTATGGTTGATCTTAGTTGCAACTTGTTGTCTTTATTAGCAATCACCACGACGTCCGAGCAAAGATCAGCAACACTTTCTCTTATATTGTTCATTTTTCCTTTCTGCTCAAGTATACACAGCAGAGAAAATTGTTCGCCTTCTCGTATGCTTTTCAAATATTGCAGAATATTTTCAGCGGCACTTGGTTTAAGGCCACAAGCGAATCTATATACATAGTGTAAATCAAACGGATCTAGTCTTTTAAGAGTTTCTCGCAAATCACTGAAGGGATTATCGACGGCGTACTCTGCAAGCAGATGCGCAGCATACCACTCACAGAATATTTTATGGTAAAATCTTACTTCAGTTTTATATTCAAATAATTCTGGTCCTTTTAGTATATCAAGTATTTCTTCCTCAATGAGTATACCTATTTTAATGTAATGTTCATAAACTCCATCACTAAGTTTGCTATGCATCTCATCCCTATCCCAAACCATTCGCACCTCACAAAGACCCTCTAATGCAAGTTTATCGAGCTCTCGGTGATTTGCTTCATTGTAATTGAATTCCTTCATATTTTTATCCTTAAATTTATTTCTCATGTGGCTATGAAAACATGAGATCATATAGGAGAAGAAACTAGTCACTGAATTAAATTCTTCAAATTCTTTCCTGTCATGAATCATATGAGCAAACATCACAAAGAAAAGTGGAACCTGACACAAATCTCCTAGAACTGGATTTTCAATTAGTCGTCGTTTGATTCTATTTGCTACCATGTCATCACTACCGGCAATAGCCTTACGAATGTATTTATCTCTTGCCGTCTCGTCGAAACCATTCAACCTTACACGTTTTGTGTGTGGTACATAATCTTGCGGTATACAGGAAGACCGTGTAGTGAGTATAACGTGGATCTCTTGAAACATATCCCGTTGAATAATGTTTATTATGTCTGTTTCTAACTTAGCTTGATCAGGGTACTCGTCATACCCATCGAGTATGATCACTATTGAAGCAGTCTTTTGAATTATGTTTTCAATATCAGACACTTGCAAAACCGAATCTTTTGGTAGAAGAAACTGTCTGATTGCTTGATAAATTGATTGCATCCCTCCTAACTGTCTTAGACGTAAGATAACTAGAACGTCTACATCTTTAAGCGGAGACCTGTCAACACGATTACACCAGTCGTATGCCAGCTGTAAAGTGAGTGTTGATTTACCGTATCCAGCCTCTCCTTCCAGCAAACTCCTCTTTGACGCAACTTGTATTTTAGGCAACAAGTTGTGATAAGAATCTAAAGATTCCCAAATTTCTTTTTGTCCCGTTCGATCTTTTGCAACCATTACCTCAATACCTCGTTCTACATATACACTGTCTACGCAATATAGCTTATCTTTGATGTATGGGATAGGTTGAACTGCGTCGTAAAGGGTTTGGTATTTCACTTTTAATTGTTTAATGAAAATCTTTTTTATTTCTGCAACACAATAACACAAAGAACATATAAAATTTTTAACTTTTTCAGTACTTTCAATGTCTTTTAGTATGAGGGTGCTGGTTACGATACGTTTTAAGTGAATAAAGTTTGGCCATTACACTATAGCTTAAAGTAAAGATCATTGTATTACTATAAAGGTTTTTTTTAGAAAGTGGATTATTTGCTTAATATACGTTGTTCATATTCCAACAACTTTCTTCTTCTAAAGAAAAAAGGTAAATTTCGTTGGTAACTTTTTATTTTAAGCAATGATTTTTGCTGTATTCAAAAATACCACCTTTACAAATATTTTAGCACGTATATTAATTACCTGTAATCTTTGGGTCCACCATCGGCACATTCTAAAGCAGAAGGAGAGGAAGGCTCGTTATTTCTAAATTACTTGCCACATAAAGAAATGTGTCGAAAAGTTATTAAAAGAAATAGACGTATCATTTGGTTATTTATATTTAAAATTGATTTTTTTTACTGTCTGAAACAAATTGGAATCATAGATTTGACGATGCAAATATAAAAGCTATGTACACTCATTCCGAAAACGATCGTTTAACCTCAGGGTATTCATCTATATATCTTCAATTTTATCAGATTTATCTCAAACTAATTCTCATTTCAATTTTGTCTCATCCTCATCACTTCTCATTTGATCTCATCTCAATATTAATTCATCCTACATAATTTCAATTGTGAGCAATGTACATTTTATTTTGACTGTAACTTTAGTAAAGGTTTTCTAACACATATCACTTCAACATTTCGGATATACAAACTAAACCGATTAATCGTAGTTAGTCATTATAAATCTCTATGCAAAATCAAATGAAATCTTGAGGATACCTTTAAATTTTACCACTTTCTTTCTACACAATTCGAATCTTCTACACAATTAAAATAAACACCTCGCTTTGACTTGTTTTCATTTTAATGTTGAAAATCGAATTTCTAATCTCTTTAGAAAAATAGGAAAAAGTCGAGAACTTTATGTAGGCTGCTCCCGTAAAGTTTGGTCTAATGTCATTTGGACTGATAAAGTTGCAGTTAGTTGGTGACATTAGAGCTTGCAGATGATGGTAAAGCTAGCTGAAAACGTTATAACTATTAGATGCCATATAGCTTATTATGTTGGAGTAACAATCCTGGGCAAAATTATCTGAAGCAAATCTCCGCTCTCCATCCCAATGTTGGTTTTGTGAATAAATGTAGCTCACTGAAGGAAAAGAAGCGACCTTCTTTTTTCATCACTGTTTAGGGGACATGCTGAAAATAGGTGAGTTCCGAAAGTATCTCAATAATTTTGTCCAGAATTTTAAGTAAGTTCCGCATACAGTATATAGTTTTATGTATTGGTTGAAAACATTAAACACTCGTTTAATTATTAGCTGTAACAGGACAAACCTATGTCAATGTTTACTGACTTGCTTTTATGAAAGCGTGCTTCTCTGGTCAAAAGATTAACAAGCACCAGTAAACTCGAAAAACGATATGAGATTTAATCATTAAAATCCTTTCCAAATTGACTGCAACATCAAGAGATGCACAACAACAGCGATATCCAACAAAACGGTTCAAAGGGCGGGAAAAGTGTAGAAGAAGCTAGCGAATTTCTGACCCGATTTACAATTTTTGTAAAAAAAAAATGTTTTGCACTACTTGAATGAGATACAGAATTTGATTGTACAGTAATAAAATCACACATACACTGTATATACTGAAAAGGGGGATTGAAAGACTTTCTTCGCATTCAGATCAAAGGAAGAAGGGGCTGCGATTGCCATAACGCCTGAACTTGAAGTATCCCGTCTGGCCTAATAAAACCAAAAAATATTTTAAAAAATACTTACCTCCCCTTCCTCTAATTCTTCTAACTTGTTATCAATGATATTTTGTTGCTTGGTAACTATAATAATAAAGTAAAAAAGTAATACAAAAACACACACGGCTTTATTTCAGTATGAGAATACACTAACTTTTTACTGAAGACATCTACAAGCTTTATTTACATATAGTTCTACTCTATCATTAAACAAGATGAACACCTAAAGCTTTGTCTTACTTTTGCGATCGAAAAGAGCTTTCAAACCTTTGACTTGTATCACAGGTAACTTTGACCTCTGGTTTGAAATTGCATAGCGTGTGTCCTGTTTAATAAATGTCAGTCTTACTTAATGAAATCAGGAACGCTTCCAAGAAGAGAGTGGGATCATTTTTCCCTACAAATCGTCCCTCAACTTTCCACTTACCACATAAAAATCAAACAGCCTACAAGTCTTTGCCCCAATAATTTCTTTTCCCCTGCATTTGCCTCCACGTTCAAAAGTCACGTGCCCTCACTGAATCATATTGTAACCAGAAGGCTTAGCGATTCCTTGTCGAGAGGAAATGTTTTTTCACACTGAAAGAAAACCTGAAAAGTTATCTTTCTTGAAATAACATGGGTTACGATATTTTGACACTTTGACCTCTGGTGACCCACATTCCTTTGATCTCCACTAACACCAATGGGATCCTTGTAAACAACATGGTTTCCACCTGGTGCGTATTAGATTCTCAAAGTAACATACCAGGGTTCCACAATTTGACCTTAAATGACGTTTGACCGCTACCAAAACAATAAGTCAATTGTGTCATTTAGTACTTCCGGTTGGGTCAGCTGTGCCGTGGCAACATTTTCGCCTATGTGAGTGAGTCACTCACATTTGAACCATCCCATAAAGCGTTTATGTGGAAACAATTTCCCAACTCCTCAATTGAATTTCTGAATGTAATATGGGGCTTCCACTGCATCTATGACATCCCCTCTTACGAGATATCGTGTTTACGAGGTTTTCACCATACGACCTCTAGTGATTCCAAATAAAATGTCACCTCCACCAAACACAAAAAAGTTATTTTATGTGACCTTAAACTATTAGATGCTTCGGTCTACGAGGTGCTCGTATGGTTTCAAGGGCAATGACCTAAAATAACCTTTGAACGCTATCGAAATCAACAGGGATTTTTTTTAAGTATAACACATTCACAATCCAAGTATAAAAAGCTTTCATGATTTCTAAGTTATGCTATTTCTGAGGTCTCAGCTTTATACCACTGGTGACCTCAAAAGCCCTCTGACCTCCACCAAAATAAAGGGAATTCTTCCTCTCAATATCAAAAATCTATATCCTTGGTATGATAAGTAACAGAAGACGAAAGCTGAATGATAATAACTACAAAAATAAGTGCTCGCACGCATAGGCGTAGGAAGCTGTTCGAGGCGGAGGGAGGGAGCTCAACATTGTTTCGGACAGCCGTCTTGGCGACACGGTCTTAAGTGAAGGGGCAAAAAGGGAGGGTGTTTTCCCCATTTCAGGGTCCTTAGATGTAATTTTGTGCAACATATTGGGCAAATTTTAAAGAAAATACCCCAAATTGTTTTAGCTAACCATGATCACAAACAAATGTAGAACACTTTTTTTTCTCATTACAAGAGGCAAAGCAAATGTTGGAATACTAAGTGAACGCCCCGGCATGGAATCTAGTGTCCATCTGACTGGAGTGATTCAAGAAAACGGGCTTTAACGGTTCAGTGTCGATGTCCCTCAAACTAATCGGACTTTAAAAAGTTGTGGGCATCTTAATGAAGCCTTTAATGTTTAAAAATAATATGTTGGGTGCCAATTGAGCTGGCTACAAAAATCACAATTTCTCACTGTACTGTCTTTCCCGATGAAGGAGCATGAAATGTCCTGGAAAAGTGTTTAGAAGGGATTTAGTGGTTTGAAAACTTAATCCGTCGCACAACGTGTAATGAAAGCGCTGATTATGAGACAAATTTTATATATACACACGAAACGCTCTAAAAATTTCAAAAGAATTTGCACAATAAGGGTAATGTTTCTGAATTGTGTATGCAATATGAGTCTCCGTCTGCGTTTTTTTTTTTATTATTTTACCCGTGTAGTAGAGCTTAAGGTCACAAAAACAGGAGTGGAAGTCTTCTCACGTATAATTCGACGATAAAACTCGGTCCTACCTTTTTCCTATCTGTGTCATTGAGTTATAATACATGGCATACACAATATCTGTAGTTTACCGGTCAGAATCACAAATTTGAAAGCTATACACGCAATTTCCATGAGATGTTTAAAGAATTCCATTTCCCTTGCTCAAAAACTTTTTTTATCGAAACGCCGGTATGCGTTCAGTATATTGCAGCAACCAATTAAACCTAACAAAGACTGGGTATTAACAAAAGCAAAAAGGGTAAATTTTTAGGTTACTCACATTTGAACAGTAACATTGTGGTCACGCCGCCTATCAACAGACCAACTGCCGCAAAAAACACCCACAAAAAGACCAGGTTATTTGAGGGGGAAGTAGGACCCTCTACAGGATGAGTAGTTGTTGATTCAAAGGTATCTGAAAGATTAAATGTTTTTAAAATTAACAATATCAATACTTAACATGTAAAATGTAAAGCTAACATTAACTGCAATAGCGAATCGGCCAAAATTATCTGTACCTATTTTCCGGTAGTAGAGGTCATTTTGAAGTATCGGTCGGCAAGAACCCCATTGCCATTGTGGAAAATATTTATTGAAATATCAGGTTTCATCACCTCAAGTTCATACTTAAGTTCATACTTTGCACAACAATGAAGCGACATATGCAGTCACACACCCTTTCACAGACAGAGAGACAAACAGTCAGGTAGGTACGCACGCACGCACTCACGCACGCACTCACGCAGGCAAACATTCTTACATTAGTGTCTTCAACAGAAGGCATTGGGCAGTTAACTTACGATGTAATCTTTGCTTAAGTCGCCCAAAAGACTGCTGTGTTTTAAAATAAAGGAAAGGCGAAATTTTCAACTGTTTTGAAAGAAAGAAAACAGTCCTGTGAAGGTGCTACAAGAAATCCTAATCAAAGCGTCTTCTCACCAAAGCTTTATCATAATAGTTGGAAACTGTTTATATAGGTAAACTGCATATATTAGGTAAAATATCCCAACAAGGTTTAGTACTGAACATATCATACCAGTTGTCACCAAAATGTCAACCTTTGTTGAACGGTCAAACAAATCAAAGTTTTGCCCTGCAACTTTGCATTTAACAATAAATCTGCTGGCCGAAGACTTTTCAATCAAAATCTGCGTTGTCATGGTGATATCGAAAGTTTCTCCATTATTCTTTACGTTAGTGTTTTCATTGAAGAACGTGATAACATCTGAAGTTGTGTCATGGATTTGACTCCATTCTAGCTCCACCTCTGGACGTATTCCTTTAATAGAGCACGTCAGACTCCCGCCGGTTTCTATTATTAGCGAACAGTAGTGAGCGTTTTCACATCCGGATACTACTGGATTCGGGGGATCAGGAACAACTGAAAATATAAGTTCAGAGTTATATAAATTGCTCTTAATTGTAGCATAATCTTTGAGCTTTCTATTGCCTTAGAAGCAATTTAGTAACTAGCAAACATTAAAGTTTCTTTCACACACTAAATGCATGTTTAAGATGCTATACCTTTCACTGCATGTATAACAATGCTAACCTTTGCTTATCTACCTGAAGTCATCGAGTCATCCCCAATAGCATTTTGATCATAAATATATTCGAAGGAAATACGGGCATACTGCAAAGGTAAAATATGACACGGCTGATAAAACAAACCCTAGGTTCACTCACTATAAAGAAATACATCATAAATAATAAATGCGTCCTTTTCCCCGTCGCTGTAAATACATGTATATTTTCCCTCGTGTCTCACATCAACATTACTGATAATTAAGGCTCCTGCCTCGTCTGTTTTGACATCCTCCTGCAAAATCGACTCAGCTGTGTTTTGAACAAAAACTGTAGCAACATGCTCTTCGTATTCATCCCCGTTTTGTGTTACTTTCTTCCAGACAAGAAAGATAATGTTATCATTCTTGGAGCAGCCTAATATCATCTCCGAGTCATGCATGAAATATCTGGTGATTGACCCACCAGTTGAATAGTTTCTGCGTCCTCTCTCGGTTATAATAAATGATTCCGAGTACAGTAATAACGGTGGTAACGCGGTAGCCTTGCATACACAGAGTGCCAAAGACAGCTGTTGAAGCAACTCTCCACGTATTGTAATACGTGATGTATACTTCACTGTGTCGTTTGTAACTGATATTGTAGATGGGATCTCTTGATCGCCTGATGTACTCCTACGAGCCCAGGTAAGTTCAGTCATTGGTCGCGAATCTTTAACAACGCAGCTCAGGTCAGAACTTGGACTCAGTTGCATGAAACATAGGCGCTCTTCCTTTTTGCAGTTACTGATGATAGGAAAATCATGAGATGGACGGGCTGTAGAAAAAGATAAAGAAAATACACTACTGTATTACTCGAACAAACAAAAGCCTTTCCATCTACAGTGAGCGATTTGATATCTCATTATCATGTCTGTTTCCAAACACGTGCAAAAACAAGGTATGCAGTAATACAGGGGCGTCAACAAGAGGGGCAGAGGGAAACATCTCCCCATTCTCTTTCCAGGACCAGAACAAAAATAGCAGGTACATTTTTGACGCAATAGCTTACAAAATAGTTACTGTAATTCAATAAAATCACGCTCGAAATAGTGAAAACAGCCATTTAATGATTTAAAACGTTGGGAGAAATGCCCCATATTACATCTCAGATCTTCTGAAATCAAATTTTATTCGTTACTCGGGCTTAGCGGTTTGTGCTTGGATTATTTTCGTCAAGGTTATGTCCTTTTGAGAATCTGTTGACGCTCTTGCCATCGTTAAGGTATTTTATAATACCATCTCCAATAAAGTACCTCACTCTACGTTGCAACTTGTGGACGTGACCAACTCCACCTAATCGAAGCTTTGTTACATACCATACAGTTACAAGCTACACATTTAAATATCACTGTGTCTCATTTCACAATCACTTTTCAAAAAGGAACTTATCACGCTGCCATATATCACACTGTAATGTATCTTACAATACACATTCCACCGTCACACATCTCAGTTTATCATTTCATAGTCACGTACCTCACAGAAGCATATTATACTATAACATGTTACACATTTAGGTACACACACTCACACATCGCTGTGTCTCATGTCACTAACATGCAACATATGTGCATTTCGCACTCTCACCTATCACACTGTCAAATATTGCGCACTTACACATCACACAGTCACATATCACAGTGTTTCATTTTACGCCACATACCACACAGGCAAACATCACATTGTCACATGATTGTACAGTCACATATAACACAATTGCAAAACACAGTCACATATCACATTAAGACATATTACACAGTCACATTTACATATGATAATGCTACATTGTCATACACCAATCTGGCGTCTGTAGTACTTTTAACGAGCGTTTTTAGAGGTTCAGAGAGTCGTCTTTTAGCCTGTACAGTATAAAACAATTGTTTTTCACTCCTACTTCATGTACCACGGCGTCAATAAAATACTTTTGCAACTACCACAGACACGATTGAATATTCAGATGTGAAGTTCCAACTGACCTGTAGTAACAACATCTACAACATGTGGGGTAGGATGGTCATCCCTAGTATTCAGTTTTACAACTGAAAATTCATGATGGTGATAAATTGTCACGTGGTTAATAATAAGCGAACCATTTGGATGAATGTCAAATTCGCCGGATATAAACCCAGGTCCACTTCTTGCAGATCCTTTCAAGTTCAGAATTGGCTCCTCTGTGACAGTATCTGTTGAATTGTACCAATAAAGTCCAAAGAATCCTTCTATAAAGGAACACTGAATGATTCCAGCTTCATCCAACTCAAGGTACTGTGGTGATTGGCATCCTTCATACCCATTTGCATGTGCTATGTGAGAAAAAACATATTTGTCATTATATTTAAGCATATGGAGCAAAACTGCAATTAGTAATTTAATTTAAAAGTTGATGACGGCAGATATAATGCTGAAAATCTGTCGAGGGGTCAGTCACTTAAAGGAAAAAGAAATATTGCTTTCTAAGTAGGTACATATGATAAAGCAACAAATTATAAACAAGTAGCAGCAA
>WURT03476847.1:9047-22070 GCA_009936505.3 Holothuria glaberrima | reverse complement strand
TGGAGAAGATTTTAACTAAAACTCAAGAAAATCGGATTGTAATCCGATCCGAAATCGCTGTAGTGTGACCCGCGCTTAACTGTAAATCTTAGACATGAATGATGTATGCTGAACGTATGATATGTTGCTCAGTCATAACTCTTACAAAATTTGGGGGGGGGGGTGTTAAGACTGAGAGCTAATGAATTTAGGAGGTCGAGTCACATGTAAGATTACAGCATGGAAATATTAATTTTTCATTAAATCATTGCGGGAATGCCCACTTAGACTTTGGGTCCTAAATGATCAGTCGTTTATTACGTCTTACATATTAAGAGCCTATATCTGAACACGTATTAGTTGTACATTTTAATTTCAAATATCCAGGTAAATGAATAAAAACTTAACAAAGGTCTTCTATTTTATCAACGGCTTTATTATAAGTATATTGTTCCTCAACTATGAATAATAAAAAATGAAATAGGTAACGTGAATGTATATACCTCTGATACATGATACAATTAAGGCTCGCACGTGTGTGTATATCGTGTGTGTGTTTTTTTTAATTTGGTTATAACAGAATAAAATGGCGTTTATCAATGTTGTGGTTTATGTTAAAGTCGTGTAATTTAAACGACTGGATGCGTTCTCCTGCTGTCAAATTAACTAATTTCTACATAGTTAGGCCTACATTAATTTTGCTTATAGCCTTTACAGCGTATTGTATTTGCTTCCCTTACAAAGTTTAGCATTACCAAATTTTGTCAATAATTTTGTTATGAATGTCTTGTAATTTCGTTTGCGGCGACTTAATGGGTAGCGTTCATCGCATGGTATTAAATGCACACATTCCTCTCAAATAAATAGGCAGTCTTGCGTGGCAGCCAGTGAAAGAGGATTGAGGATTTTGCATAATTTTAGGATGATCTACCAATGAGAACTTTGCTGGCAACTTTCCCGGCTTTTCACCAGAATCTGCACAGGGAAGAAAAGGACGTTCACTTTCAAATAATGGCAAATAAAGGCTTGCTGAATTTTACCAGTCGGGGTGGGTGGGGGAAGTGATGACATTTCATGATACAACACTTCAGGCGATTAGTATCTTTATAAAGAAAATCCATCATGCTGTTACTTTATTATTGATGTTGTTTTTATTTTTTACATCAGAGACCAACAGGCACACATGAAACATGGGAGTAAGGCCGTGATTTGTGAGGGTTGGGGAAAAGGTGGGTTCGGGCCTAGGTGGGGAAACCAGTGTTAATCATCAAGACTTATCAACTCATTTGTGTGAATTTTTTAGGGACGATGTTCATTCCTCTAAAGGCATTGGGGCAGAGGCACAAGTATAAAAGAATATAAAGCGGGCAATTAGGCTGTTGTACATTGCTGTCAGCGTACAGGTTTTTGTTTTGAGTATGAGCAACACCGTTTCAACATTTAAAAACCTTTCTTTTTTCTTGACTAATGTAGGCGAACCTACAGATGTTGTTCCCATTCATTTACTCAATCTTATTGAAATTCTCCGGGGAACTCTAAGTATTGCAAAAGACACAAACGGTAGTTTCTTTGGAATAAATTACTTGGCAACGGCACTTCTGCAAAGATGAGAAAATCCGCTCAATAGCATAGTTAACGTAAAAGCTTTAAATTAAAACATGTAATGGCAATCAATGTAGGTCTGACAAAGATATTTTAAATTCAACGATCACATCTAATAGAGGAAAGCTCGAAGCCTCCGTAGCCATACATATCGTAATAAACAAACTAGGGATTTTTAAGGCCTTAAAGGGCATAAGCATGTCTCCCCAAACTTAGTTTGAAACAACAGTTAATCTCACAAATTTCTTTCTCCAGGTATCTTTCAGTATCTTTCATGATATTTCAGGACTTAAAGGTAAACCAAAGAGGACTACTTGTTAATTTCACAATTTAGTGAGAAACTATTGTCACATGATTCTTAAGAGCCATAAAGTGGATCTGGTAGGCCTACTACACTTATCCAAATTGGCATGATTACATTTCGCGTTAAGACCTTAGCAAGAATGACACTTAGTTATATTCACTCCTAACGAAGTTGCAACAATTATGAATATGGATGGTCCATACCTATAAGGAATTGTTTCATATATCACAGTTTGACTACCTGATCATTGGTGATACATTTACACTTCCAGTCTAGGAAGTTAGGCCTACTACCAGAGACACCACGTGACAGTGATTTTTCTATTTTTTAACTCGTTAGCTACTATTATTGTTGTTATAAGTCGCTAATTTTATTCTGGAAGAACAGATAGGGCAGGTGATCATCCACTTGAAGTGGAGATTTCGTTTTTCCCATTACCCTATAGCGGGTAAATGGATCGAACTCTGCTTATTAAGGCTAAATGTAAACATAAAAAGAAATTTAACTTTAAACATTTGCAGGATACGTCAACAAGTTTTCTAACTGAAGTATGCTTTAGAAGTATTCGTAAGAAGATTAAGAGACGCTTTTTAAATCTTTTATAGGACTCAAATATGGCCTTATTACAAAAAAGCTAATTTAGTTTCCTAGAAGAATGGGTTACGATCGTCCTAGCGATCTTTGCTGGATCTCAGTCATCACAAATGGTCTAAAAATGACTGTTAGACAGCGTACTTTGATGTTTGTCACCTTTGTCGAATGTTTGTTCACAACCAGTTAAACTACACAAGCGTTTCATGGAAACGCATTCGCAACACTGAGTGGGAAACATTCCATCCTTGTGTATAGTCTGTTTCCTTGAATGCCCGCCACACTACTTTAGGCTCCCATCAAGGACGCTAGGGGTAGGCTTGTACAAATACAATAGTTTCGTTCCCCAAATGGCATCTTTTTAGCAACGCTATAAGAACGATGATTGAATTACAGTTACCACCCAAGTAACACCACTGTACTCAATTTCGCAGAACTCATCAAGGTCATAGTCAGCAGCACATACAGTATAACATCTGTTATCGGTGGCGTCCCATTTACGTCATCTTCGAGTGCGTGCATGCTTAGAACGTGAACTCTAATACAGCACTAGAAAGATTCCGCTGATATCTACGGCTGAACATGTTGTAAACGATAGTATTTTATGGCTATTCGTGAAAAGAAAAAAAAAGTTGAGATCTGAATAAATCCCTCATTCAAACCCGACTACATCGGCAGCCTAATTGTTCCCACAACTGTAGAAAAGGCCGTGGCCGGCCCGACTTAAACCAAATGGTTAGAAACTGAGCCGTAAAACCTCATCTAACTAACTAACCCACAGTCGACTAATCTGCACACTTTTACAAAACCAGGGGACATTGTGTCTTGTATAAAAAAGTACTTTACTATTAATAGTAAGAGCTGACATGTGACGCGAACGTATCATTTAAGTTGAAGGTGCATTTAAGATATTTATCCATTAATTAAAGGGAACCACTCTTCAGAAAATATTACAAGACGAATTCAGCCCCGAAAAATTTCAGGCCCTCATTTTGCCAAGTGGATGAGCCCTTTTTATGACGTACATGTTGAAGAAATAATTTGTAATACCTACCATACCAATCAGTGCGATTAGGTGGTTGTCTGCTTACTCCCTTCCACTTCACAAATTTGAATGAAGTGTCAAAGGAAAAAACTTCTAGGCCAGTAATAACACTCTTGTAGCCATTTCAAATTCCATTATGTAAAATTTGAAAAGAACTGCAATAGGCCGTCTTGCGTGCTTCCACATAGGGAGTATTATTCATTGGCATTGAAACCTCGATACAATGGGCTGCGAGGTCTCTATATAAATCAAATTGAGTGTGTAAACCAGTGCAGAAAAATGGTTGTCACGTGATACGCTAATATCAATGTTAAGCAATAAATAAAAAATCTAGCCACATGCGCCTATACCGGTACCTTCTCTTCTCTTCCCGATGACATGCCCATCTTACAGCATTAGCTCTCACATATAACAAAGTTGTATTTGCAAGTGTGACAATTTAATGCATTTTATTAACCAAACGTAACCCAGCGGTTAATTTTAAGTCTTTTAGACTTTTTCAATATGTCATTTCAAACTTGAAACTGTCTTCTGAAAAGGCTTTCAAATGAACCTATGGCAGCCTCTGATGACTGAATTTGCTTGTGTCGTCAGATCGTGTTCTTGCTCTCCCTGTCACTAGACGAGCTCTTAAGATGCCCTTAATGGTAATAAAAATAGTGTTGTACTTCCAAATGAATGTATATTGAAGCACTTAATGAAGAAACTCGCCACCTTAAGTTTCCATTATTCGTATGAGAAATCGTGCTTTGAAACTCGATAAGCCTATATTCATTTCGTAACAAAAGTCCAAATGTTGAGAGGGTTTCTTGTTCTGAATTTCCTTTTATTATAGAAATCTTAAATGGAACACCAAATGTTTTTACCATTTCATTAAAGGGTCTCTAAAATCGATGTCTGCGTTGTTTCCTGTAGTTTGCATTGAGGCCTGTTGCTTGCACTGTAGCGAGAAATGCGGTAAACACAGCCTACACTGTAAAAACAGTTTTTATGGAATTAAACACTTTTCTAAACACTTTTTGCCCCCACTTTGGAAACACTTTTAAAGTCTAAACATGTTCAGGAATTAAACACATGATGTTTAGGAATTACACACACAGAGTTTAGGAATTAAACATAAGTGTTTAGGATGGAAACATGTTTCCAAAGTGGGGGCAAAAAATGTGTTCAATTCCTAAACACGCTTTTTAGAGTGTATAGAATGTTCAGCAGACATTTATTTCTAGGTGACACCGGGTAGCGCGGGCACTAGGAATGGGGAGGGGTTAATTCCCATCTATGGGTAATATACACAAACTTCTCAAAAGTGATCGTGATATGTTAAAAAGTATAGGCCCTACATTTAATACTCAAAAGAAGGATTAAGTATCGAAACTTACTTTTTGCTTGCATGTGCGTATAGCTCATACAAAGTGTAGACAAGTAGCAGTGTAAACGCTTTCGTTCGTTTGATGATTGAACTCATCGGATGTGCTTAAGATTCAATAGATGTTGATTCAGTTACCTAGACAATTCAAGGCGTACGCAATCGAGTTATACAATTTCAGTGGCGGATGCAGAGGGGCCCAATAGGAGGAGGCAGAGGCCCCTCGCCCTAATAGGTACAAACTTGACACAATTTTATATCGATCATCAATAAATTTCTCGAATAACACATAATGTTTACAAATATATTATGCGTAATAGGCCTATGACAACAGGCTTTATTCCATTTGCGAACACTGTTACATTCTCATGTAAAGTATCCTGTGACGTAGTAAAAATGTAACACAACATGAACGTGGAGAACATTTCAATTGGACGAGTTAATAGAAACGATTAAGGTCATTCAGGCTCAAGGTGCCAAGCAATTTATATCCCCCTGCGCACTTTGCAGAATTTAAAGGCATCCTAAACAGTTCCCATTCTCCCAACTATGCAACTTATTGCTCCTTACATACTGTGTGAAGTTCCTACTTGTGCAGACACGATCCTATTTTATTGCTTAAGACCATGTCCTGGCGGGGGAGCATACAACTACAAGGCTATTGTGTAATCCAAACACTCCTCTGCATAGTGTGGAATGTGAGCTACTCGGCAGTTTGAATTTTCAAACTTTGATGTCAATCAAAGAGCAGTCACCAACTGAGAATTTTGATACCCCCCATACTAAAAATATACTTTGGGGTGACAAGTGTTTGTCTTTAAGTCTTTGACTTCTACATATTTCCCCTCTAAAGTAAGGCTTAATGTAAATGCAATTTTGTTTTTGCTTATTTGAAAGTGGCAAAAAAATGGATATTGATGTCAGACAATTTCAACAGCGAGTGTTTACACTGTGTGATGTACTATAAATATTTTTCCGAGTAAAAAGTTTAACCCCGAATTTTACACACAGATAAAAAAAAAAATTAGTACGAGTAATATTGTTGCAAAATCATTAATCTGTAAAGTCATTTGACTAATGGTCTGGTCGAAGTGGAAGGGATATAAGGACACCTTGTTGATGTTTTCAAAAGTCAGCTGAAACTGCGAAAATTATTTAAAAGTAGATTTGTCCTGATAAATTATAGCATTTGAGCATTTGACACCAGTACCGTGTTTCAAAATGATTTACGATTAAGCGTAAGTTTATCATCAAAAAAGGTATTATTAAATGATAACTTTGTTGATGATGGTTGTGTATATGAGAAATAAATTGAATTGAATTGAATTGAATCTATCACGCAATAGTCCTATTGAAAATCAAACTTAAGTTCAAGCGTAACTCTTTTATAAAACAGAGGCAAGAACGCGTTTTTCGTCTGCCGTGTCAGACTATTAAAGA
Source organism: Holothuria glaberrima (assembly GCA_009936505.3). NCBI lineage: Eukaryota > Metazoa > Echinodermata > Holothuroidea > Aspidochirotida > Holothuriidae > Holothuria > Holothuria glaberrima. Next base: position 15,743 of record WURT03476847.1, on the reverse strand, counting down.
GGTTGAAGTCTGTTTAAAATATTCCCGCAAGAGTTGTTATGAACTTATGCCCTTTTATAATTTCAATTGTTGTCACGCTTCTCGATTGCTTCATTGTATCAAGGCAATTTGCCAAATTGAGTTTAGGTGCAGGAGGCGTACAGGGGTTTTTATATTAGGTTCTTCCGATATTGCAATACCTTCATCTACACATTGAAACAGTTAGGTAAAAATGTCACCAACACTGGACACGTACGTGAATATACCGAAGTTGGGTAAAGTTTGCCCGAGAAATTTTAAGTTATAGCTAGACTTTGGTTCATTTCGACCACAAAATGGCTAGTTTTGAACCGAAATTAGTCAAAGAGTTAATCCTTTTTCAGTTGAGAGCCCATTTGATCCGTTTTCGGTTCATTTTGAGCCGGACGTTTTAAGAGTGTAAAGGTTAGTTACCACTAAGCTGAATAGTAACCAAAGAAGCAAAAATATTTGACAATTTAGACTAGAGATCGTAGCGAAGGGTGGGGTATCTCTGGATAATTCCATGCACTCTAACAAAAGTTGAGTAACAAATTTCACCAACTATGGATACGTGCGTGAAAAATCTGAAATGGGGTAAAGTTTTTTAAACAATTTGTGGTTAATGGGGTTCACCAGAGTCTGGTTACCACAGAATTGGGCATCAAACCTCTTGGTAAACCCATAAATTAATGATTATTGAGCAAACGTTACCAAATTTTAGTATTTTCACATACGTGTCCAGTGTAAGTGAAAGTTTTACTCAAGTGTTTTTTTAGAGTGCACCGATTCTTATAATAACCAATTTTGAACAAAATCTTGTCAAGTTTAATTTAAATATGATGAAATATTTCACAGGATTCCCATTTACGCCCGTACTGATTAGATTGCTTATAGAGTACAGCGAGGATTTCAGTTATAAACGTTCGTTATAAAACCATCTAAATGCCCCTCTAGACTTTTACTTTGCTCCTCCAAATCTGAATAGATGATTAATTCAAGGCCAGGTTAGGTACTTAATTTGTATATGCTTCGCCTTCAGATCAGAGATATAGAATCTGACAGTAACACTTCAAAGCAGATTTAATGCTGACATACAAGCTGGCAGTAATCAGTCAGTACTGCATTCATCCGTATAACACTCCATACTTAATCGTGCTTTATCCATGTTCTGCAGTCAATTTCATATATACAAGTCTGCGTAGTTGTCCCTACTGTGTTAGTACTGAGCGTGAACAAACGAAAAAAATTATCAGCTATGTGGGATAACTTTATACAATTAAACAGTCTCTGCTTTGCACTCAAAGGAGATGTAATGGAAAGCAGTAACGGTTGTGTCCATTTTTGCCATGGGTGTCGCAATAGCAGCTCGGATGTTTAAACTGAACTGTGTTCGAGTGATTTTTGTAGCAAATGTGATGTCTTTAAACGTGTATCTTCTTTTTAAAGCGGCTCATCGAGTTGACATCTACTATTTTTGTGACGAGTTTGAAGGTAACAATTGATGACATTGCTTCTAATTAGCCTCACTACTCATGTTTCACTTCCTACAGTTACCAAAAATGTGAGAAACTGTAGTTTTTGTGGAAAGGGATTGTATATGATTGCTACATAATGGTAAAAAGTGTCTGGTCACGAATTTTTAATAAATGATTTTAATCATTAATGACCATGGCATTACCATTTCAGTTGTGAGTCTGATGGACAGAATCTCTTAGTTTGATCATTTACCATCAAGATGTGAGTGAATCTCACCAGTTGTGAAAAAAATCATGAATTTTGTGAACCAAATCAATAAGCCCCTTTAAGTCTATCTTCGAGCAAAATGAGAGAATCGGGAAAGTATGTTTCTGAGGTTTCTCTTAAAGACTTGGTTAAGGAATCAGGGAGGTAGGCATACCATAGAAAATAATAATCTAACACGAATTAGGTCTTCAAGTGGGAAATTACCTCACTGAAAGTTTTACAATTCTTCAAACCATTAAATACTACTTTAAACGATTGGGATATCATCGGAAGGAATTCAAAATGAACTCCTTTCAGTTGTTTTCTGAAGAAGTGAGGGAAAAACTTTGTTCACTACAAGAGGGTACTCCAAAGAATTGCTTATTACATCCACCTTCTCATTCCAGTAGCGTATTTAAAGGGGGATTGGGCCATGCCCCCCCTCCCATTTACTGGTGCCGATTTTTTTGTTTTTAGTACCTATAAGTATGCAAATTTTTTGAACGCAAATTTTACTTCAAAGGTAGCACATGCAGACAACAAATTGCATGTAAGGACACAAAATTTTCAATATTTTTTTCAAAGCTTAGACCCCTCGCACAGGTAGGCGACCACAGAACATACTGGATGCCGCCGCCCTTGAGAGAAATCCTGGCTACCCCACTGCCTCATTCCATTCCTTCAACTGTTGTGACAGTAAACGCATTAAAAAGATATGGCCTGAGAAATTCATTGCAGAAGAGAAGTTATGATGTAAATGTAAGGGGGTCAGCATTGCGTGATTCACAGCCCTGTTAAACTACTTAGGCTACTCTTGACATGTTTCATCAGCTGATGATATTCTTACATGGCAAAATTCTTCAAAAACTGCAAGTTTTACACCAAAAATCAGACCGTAAACCGTGTCAGTGGCAAAACATATTTATCTGTAGGAATCCTGTGGACGACTCGTTTCTCACGCACACGTATTATGAACGTCCACAAAACTTTTGGAGGTAAGTTAATGCATCTGACACGTCATCACGTACGTGTGTACATTGTCAATACATATGCAGTGTGGAGTGACGTGTGTCACCGGAGATTTTTCGTATATTTTTATAGGGGACTGTAAGAAATCTTCAGTGTGGCTCAAGTTAGTCTTTAATACGTTTGTATTTGCTACTTATACACACGCACCTACTTACATCATAACCTCACAATCCACAAAAGTTATTCTTTAAACTTTACAGCAATTTTATCTACCACAATCTTATACTTTCGTGACGTGAAAGCATGTGTACATGGAAGTTATGCAAAATTTACACTTCCTTTGCCCAGATTCTTACCCCTGTCTATTCAAAAGTCAAAAAAGTACATTAAAAAGCAAAGAAAAGAAAACATTTCTGCTAATTAAGTTGAGGAGATGATATCCCTCCTGTTTGCTTAACTTTTTCTTTACATAACACATAGAGTAACTTTATCAAAATATCTATATAAAGAACCACATGATTGCATATGTATTTCACCATAGTTTTAAGACCAGTCCATTTACAGATTTCAAAACTAATACCTTGTTAACCCTTTTCTTTTGTGTGTAATATTTATGTTCCGAAACACCATGAAGCGCCTAGTATTAAGGGAAATAAGAGGACATGTTATAATAAAGTTTTTTATAATATAGACCATGATTCAAAGTAAGACTAAAGGATCACTGTTGGTAGTGATGCACCCAGACTATTATTGGCTGATAGGGTATCGAAATTTCAAGCTTTCTGAAATTTCACCTCACCGGGACAGCATTCACCTCCTTGATCGCTACATCTGACTCTTCCATGCTTTGTCACCACCTGTTTAACAAACCTTCTGTACACCCTTTGGAAAAAGAACCACGGCTTAAACGCCTTTTGGTCAATCTTAAATTATGTCAACACTTTGGGGAAGCTCTCGCTCCATGAGTACCACCCCTGGTGCACCACTGGTGAATATCCTTTAGAAGGGCACAAAGACCTGTCTCTGGCATATTTAAAAAAATGTGTTTTAAGATGACTTTTCAAGACACTGTTTTATCCTGCATTGTTATATTAAAACATTGAACAGCCTTACTGCCTGTTATATGGATGTTACGCAAGGCAAATATTATAGTCACAAAATGCAGAATACTGTAATAACGACTGCTGAAAAGTGATTAATAGTAACAAGATTAATCACGTGGACCGCTTCCTTTTAACGATAAAGCCACGACAAATCACAATTTTCTTTCGTTTTTTTCTCAAAATGCAATAAAAACAAATTGTTCGTTTTAATAGACAGTGCTGGTTTACACAATGTCTACCCGAAAAGTACGGGAACTATCCAAATTCGTATTCGACAAGAAAGGCACTAGTCACTCTTTCCAAATGCAAACCCTAGGGTTTAATCAATTCCGTGGAGTGGAATTTCATTGTAGGATAAGTCCTCTTAAATTTAGGAGGAAATAGGCATTCTTGCATAAAACCGTCCCGTCGGTTTTATACTCGGAGTTTGAAGAACCTGGCCGCTACTCTTGGAATTGTCTTATCAGATAATCTTTCAGCTATCCGCTGTAATACGAGAGCTTAGTTTAAATCATAAAAATCGTCGAAGCTGTTTTCTAACTTATTCCACTGAATACAATTTAGAAGGCTGTCGCCAAAAAAATTCAAACTGTTGCACAAGGGAATTTGATGATTATTTTTAAGTGCATTTATGTATAACATATGGACAAGAATGGTTAAATTGTTGTTATCATTTTGATATTTTCAATACGATTAGAAATAGTACTTATGTACGTTATTCATAGGTGTTATCATACACTGTAAAGCAATTTAAAAATCTACTCCGTATAGGGACATTAACTGGAATCTTGTCTAATATTTGACTACATTTGAAGTAAACTTGAATCGAATTGGTTTATTGCTTTAAAACCAAACTTGTCCACTTTGAAGCAAATGTATATAAACGTATCTTTGTCACACAATCCGGTTCTTACCCCGATTGATTAGATTGTCGTAAAAGAAATTTGAAACAGAAGGCGGTTGTACGTACACATGCTTATACATATTGATATTCGAACATTAAACGTTAAAAGGCTCACCAACAAGTATTTGCTGCCGGTGTTTTGACCAAAGTGATGATGAAAGTATACATTATTAAGAAGTATAGCTTGCTTTAACCGCAAACGTTGAAGAATTGTGAAAAAATTACTAGAAAGTCCTCGCAATGGTGTTTTTAACAACATTTAATTTTTCAGTAGAGTCAGTGGACTTCTTTAGTATTTTACTCGTTTCAATAATCTCAAATTTAGGGTCCACCTGAATTTTGCTAAGTCTATACGGTACCTACCGTGCTTTTCTCACACAGATTTTACTCTTGCAAGTGTAAGTTAGTTTTTTACTTGATTTAATTGTTATCTAAAATAGTAGCAAGTTTAATTTTGTTACAGAATAAACATGGCAACCTCTTAACATGTGTGGTCTCTCTGTTACTGAAACGATCCGACCATACGTCCGTCCCTTACGCAGGTTACTCCATCAAATGACATTCAAATTTAGCAGCGTCTATTAACTCATGTAAATTTTAAAGGACTAGTAGATATTTTGCATACCCCTTCCTGTCTCCTCCGACTTCCCGCAGTATTATCGGACTTTCTCTGACGTTACCAAGTGCAATCAGCTCCGGTAAGAGGCCTCTGTGATTTAGTTGGCGGACAGGTATGAAACCTTGTATTATCAGTGCCCTTACAGACCCAACTTTGAATGCATCGGATGTGGATGTATGTCACGAAGTCGATGTCCCTTAATCTTTTAACATTTACTTTCTCCTTTTTAAACCTTCCAGACACTTCAAATGGCAATGGAGTTCGTGTTCAGATGTCCTACATGACCCGACAAGAACTTCAAGCCTGCATTGTACATTATCTTTCAATAACGACTTGTTCAGCAGGGTCCGACGAGCTCAGCAAGTCACGATCAAGATCAAGAAGGATGAACTAGAATGACTTTTTGCATGCTGAGGTTGAATCTATGTGCAGAGTTTATTGTCTGAATTTCATCCATGACACACTTAGACTCACAAAGAAGATAACGTGTTGCGCATGCGTACTCCGATGGTTTCATCATCTGGCCGAGATTGACCTCAAAATGTTGAAACCAAGTACCCTTCTCATATTTTTATGACAATGTTTTTAACTGTAATTGGTCTGAACCGAGATGCCAAGAAAGAAGGTCTTTTGGTTTGGCTCTATCATAAAATTTGACACCTAGCGATACAATGATCTCGATGTATCTCCAGACACGCAGGGATCTAGATAAAAGGCTCTGCCCTAAATACGTCATTTTATGTGCAACTTTTAGCGCCATATTTTCTACCAAGGGTATGCCGACAAATTTACCAATTTATTCAACCACACGGCTGGACCCTGACATTGTATTTGGTAAGTCACTTCCGGAGGTATTCTTCCATTTTGCATGCAATTGCATGTGCTTCACCAAAAGAACCACATATCTTTCCATATATATATATATATATATATATATATGCCTACATATTCTAAATTCGATCTACCATACTGAGGTTTTTTTTATACTGAAGACCATGCTCGACCTATTGAATATTCATTCCCGCTTCGGGACTTCCATGGTAACAAGGAGAGAAAATTGAGTCAAGCGAGGTATTTGTAGCCTGTTGTCTCGTTTCGTCTTAAAATCACGAGCCGTGATAGCTTAGTGGTTTAAGACGCTGCATTCCCGGAAAGCAGTTGATGACGGGTTCAAATCCTTTTGCGGTTCAATTTTTCTCTCTGGTATTTTCTTCCAACCTTTCCTTCCATGATAAGGGCAATCCTCTATCATAGGATTGGTTTAAATTTAGATCGGAAGTAATACTATTTACACCCTCGATCTATATATATATATATATATATTCCTTAACAATACTCTAAAACTGAGACATAGCCCCAGAATCAAACTGATTCCAATC